>BSBK01006127.1:80000-106277 GCA_027943335.1 Chamaecyparis obtusa | reverse complement strand
AGATTACCTCCGAGAGGCTAGCAGGTTGAGGTCCGGGAGTGTAGTAGGAGTCCCCCACCTAGATGAGTAAAGGAGCAGACAGATCATGGGGACAATTTTGTACACATGCCAGAGCCACCACCAGCGATAGTGCCGAGAGTGCCCAGTGATATAGGGGACTAGATCAAAAACATCTTATGACTTGAGCCACCACCCTTTTCAGGATCCATGGATGGGGAAGATGCTGAGGCTTGGCTTTTTAGCCTTGAGAGATGTTTTGGGTTGCACCCTTATGAGAGAAACCTTAAGGAACAACTTGCAGTTCACATGCTGAGGGGGACTGCCTCTACATGGTGGAGGCATGAGGAATATAAGAGTCATTGTGACAAAGATACCCTCGCATGGGAGACCTTTGTGGAGAGATTTCAAGCTTGATATATGTCAGAGCACTTTAGACAGTGTCGCATTGATGTGTATCATGACCTATAGTAGAGAGGACTATCAGTAGCATAGTATGAATGCAGGTTTCTCGAGCTCTTTCCTTATGTTGATTACATGAAAGATGAGAAACTCGAGGTCAACCACTTTATTAAGGGGTTGAACTATGTCATAGCTGATAGAGTATGGATGGTACCACTAGGAGACTTTCATGATACAGTTGAGAGGGCCATGATAGCTGAGGAGATCCATGATAGGTCTCATTATGCATGGAATATGTCATAGAACCAGAGTTTCATACCACAGTACTCTAGTTTCCAAAGATCCCACCAGAAGGGAAATTGGGAGAACTCTAGCACACCATAGCAACAACATCAGCAGTCTTAGAAGAGTCCCCAATGTGACTAGGGAGCTCAGACTCAGTCATCCATAGACAACTTCAGTGGATTAGGTATGATAGGTGAGCAGCAGGAGTCTAGAACTCAGGGGAATCAGTCCCATGCTAGAGGACCATGTTATACATGTGGTGCCATGGGGCACATTGCTAGAGATTGTCCTACAGGTCCTCTAGTCAAGACTCAGATGATGACAACTTCAGAGCATCTTGGGAGGACTCAACACAGATAAGAGATTAGTACCCCCCATGATATATTCATTGAACTCCAAGAGGAATTTCATGCCTAGGGGAGGGGGATGTGAGGTCCTACCCCGACCCATCTTAGCTCGATAGTTATTTTAACATTTGATTCATTTTGATGATACATTGATTTGAGATATTTGACCTATTTTGGATTATGACTTGCTATCATTAGACCTTATGAGATGATTGTTATAGATTTATAAGATGATGATGTTAGTCGTACTCTTTATATGCTCGTATTGGTTTCATGCTTACCTTATGATATATGAATTATGTATTCTGTATTTGTCTCATTATTTGACAAAATAGTAAATGTTGATAGTATAATGGTTCAATGATTAAGTTACGGTTACATGCTTATGTGAAAATTGAATTGATATTTCGATGCTTGAAGAATTAGGGTATAATGTGTATCATATTATGATTCATGAAATGTAGTTTATTTATATTTATCAAGTTTAGATGTTATTATTTCACTTTCGATATGATTATTAATGCAAAGATTTTATGAGGTACTGACATCAAAATCGAGTGTGCAGGAATATGGCCATGGTTGTAAATGTGGGGAAACAAGATGGATCTATGTGCAATTAGTTTGAAACTAAGGTTGGGTCTAAAAAGAGAATGACCTCATTGTAATGTGATTTTATTCATAAATTTGATGCATGTATGTATGTGGTTTTTAATGTTTGTAAATGCATTATTAGAAGTAAATTTCATTTTGTGTAAATGTAAATGTAATTTGTCTACTAGGCATGCCAAGTGTGTAATGTGATGTGTACTTTTATGAGGTCTCACTTGACACTACTATGATGAGATGGCATGCTTGAGTGGAATGTGGACCCCACCCTTTCCTTAGGTTGTCTTGTGTATTCCTAGGCTTGGTTAGTGGTTTAGGGGACCAAGCTTTATGTCATCATGATTCCATTTTCGGATGCAAGCTTAACTAAAGTTTTTGAAGGGTTATGTGGAGTCCTAGGGTGTAGTTAAGGTTGGTTTTTAGTACCCCAAGTCATGTACATGGGTTAGGGGGCCTATTTTACCATTTCCACTCCCTAGGCCTCCATATTGTCTCTCTAAATGGGTCATTTTTGGTAATAACGAAATTGGGAATGTTTCTAAGATATCTCACCTTTCCATGTTTTGATTTACATTCTTTTTCCATAGCAAGGGCAAGTGTCATGTTAGCTAGAATCTAGAACCCAAACTTTCTTAGGAATGAGGGAATGAGAGAGGAATGTTTTTAGATTCTTTAGGAAATAGAGATGGGAGTTAGTCACTTCTTGGCTATGCTAGTTTGGATTGGAGAACAAGAGACTTAGGAAAATTCTAGGAGCTTTTTAGAAGGAAGGAAAATCTAGGAAGGAAAGGACTAGCTCTTCTACAAACCTCCATTACCATTGCATAGGAAAAAGGTTGGTGGTTCTTCCTTGTTTTTGTTCATGTTATTGTATTTTGAAGATGGATCTTTTGTGTGAGTTTGTAATGATTTGTTTTTTTTATGCTCAAATGTATTTTGTCATTGTATCTTATTGTTGTGTATATCAATTTTGGAATGGTTGTGCAAGATAATTGTCTTCCTTGGGAGGATTTGAGAATGTCTTGGGGTGAAGGGCTTAGTTGGGGAATCCATGTGTTTGAGAGCTTGGATGTATGGGCATCCTTGAGGCCTACTTATGTTATACCTTAGGGGCCATAATGAATGTTTTTGATGCTCTTATGATTGTTACCCAAATTTTCCTTGAGCATGCAAATTTGGCTAAAAATCATCCCCAAGCCTCTATTTTTACCATGTCTACCATCCCTGAAATTTTCATGAATTTATTCCCTGTTCTCTAGCCTCTGCAATTTATTTTACCCCCTGGTCTGTAGTTGAAAAGTTTGAAAAAACTAGCTGTTACCCTAAAAAACCCTAAGCCTTTTTATATTTTTATGTTACTTTATCCCGGCAACTTAAGTCATTCCAATTTTCATGTGTGCAAAATATCTCCTAAGTCCGATGGTTTAATTTTAACTAAGTCTCAGGGCATAAATATTTCTCCCTGAGGATAAGTGTTGGTTTCATCTGACAGTCTTTGCTATCTCTCAAGCCAAAGATGCATGCATCTTACAATCATGGTATAGCGACTACCGTCGATCTTGTTTTTCTTCTTGCACTGCGATGTGTTAGTGGGACTGATGCCACCTCATCCTATTTGGCATCTCCTGATTCATCGGTAGTTTAGTGATTCGGCATCTATCAGTGGGACCTACCCTTTTGGCAATCAGAGGCTCTAACATCTACAAAGGATGAACGGTCGGTGTATGTTCACAAGGGTTTGTGTTAGAGCTTGGGATCTTACGACAACACTGATCTTGGTTTGGGTCAGAGCTTCCTTCGGTGGGTCGTTATATGCTGACATGCTTGAATTTGATTGGTCCACGTGGTGATGACTAGATTTGCAGTGGGTCCGTTTGTCAGAGGGGTCCCAGTCTAATAAGGATCTATGGCTGGCGTAAAAGCGCAAGGAATATTTTGGGCTATGAGATCATGTGCCCATCGTTAGATTAGTATCTCAGGCAGTGGGACTGATGTCAGAAAGTTGCAACATGTATCCGAGGGGGTGGCATTCGATTGGCTGGTTGGTTTACAAAGTGGCTGATGTTAGTGGGCCCATGGGTCCGGGGTTTCTAAAAGAAGTTAACGTGCGATCAAATCTTATGGCTGTCATTACACTATAGATCTAAGATGCTTGATTGTTAGCATGGTGGTATAGTGACAGCTATCCAATGGTACCTTTTAGGATCATGGGTCCGTGTCTATCAAGGACGCTGACTTGCTCGCTAGTGATTGGTTATTGACTTCCACGGTGGCATTTGAATTGTCAGAAAGGGTTTTAAAGTTGTTTTCTCAATGCATCATGGTCATTCATCTACTGGGAAGGGTTTTTCATCGACAGTTACATTTTAAAATTTTCCGCTAGTCGTTAAATTTAAAAATTTGAATTTTTTTGCTGGTTTTGCTAGGGTTTTATGTTCTTTTAGCAATGCATGACATCGGGTAGCTCAAGAGTTTAATTCTCAGGACAATTGTGGTTGAGAGGGTGATAGAAGTGACTATTGGCTGGCATTGCAGAGTCCTTTGCTGCATTTTCATGATAGGAGGTGCTAGGAGTTGGCACCACCTTTTGGGCAGTACCTCTTCCAAGGAAATAAGATCAGATTTGAAGCCTTCATGGCTTAGTGGAGTTGCAGGTGGGCAGATGGGTCAAGGTTGTTGTGTCTACAGGTATTTTCAGTTCAAAAGGATCAACATGCAAAGAAAGGATTTGATTTGATCACCGGTTTCTCAAAGAATTTCATTAATAAGTAATCAAGTGTACCTTTAGGGCTTGATATTATTGTGAATCTGTAACCCTAGTTAGGTTAGTTTTGACTCCTGCCTATGTGCAGTTGAGTATGTATATATTGTTTTGGATCCTTTTGAAGCTCAAAGTTGGACAATTGTAAAGATAATTCACTTTTCTCAGAATGTTATCGGTGGTATTTTCTTCTACCCTCTAGTCTTCTACTCTTGTAATCTCCCATTGATTATCCAAACACTGTAGAGGTATTTTGTGATAATTTCTCATGTCCCTATGCTTCTTTGTTTGTATTCTCTCTTATTGAATTGAAGTATATGTATGTTTTGAGTGATATCTTAGGGTTCTTGATCCCTCTCTCTTTCTGTAATTATTGTGTATTATTGTCTTTGATTTGATTTTGATGTTTTTGTGGGTATATTTCAGCCCCCCTAATAGTCTTGTCTCAATCCTACACTGAGTTGCAGAAGTGAATGTCTGCTTGCAGGTCATAGGTTGTACCCTATGTTCAGGCTCTCCTATTAAATATTTATGCAAGCCTATTTAGCGAGTTGTGATCTCCTAGACCTGAGTTGTTCATTTGATTTCATCCTACATACTGAGATCCAAACCCTAGTTTCGGTGCATCACCTAGTAGGTAGTTTTCTTTCAGTCATTTCCCTTTCCAAGCATTCCTTCTACCCCTTTCCCTCAAAAGTTTTACTTTCATGTCTAAGAGTGAATTAAGGTGATTATCCAAGAGGAACCAGCCTAGAACCTAGAGGTCTCATCTTAGTTAGCAAAGGTCCCACAACCTAGAGATGATTCCCATGTTATAATGAGTTATCAAGACTATGAGAGCTTGAGACAGAGGCCCAAACTTAGTGTATAACAATTTTTGCATGCCTAGTGAGACTACAAAAGATGTTCATTGTTTGAATATTATGTTATCTCTGATATACAGATTTCATAGTAAAGGCTTTTAGAAGTCATTCTATCAAGTATATCTAGAGACTCCACTGATTTCTAGGATCCAGGCTACCTTGTTCAAAGTTTTATGAGAAAGATTGAGACTAGAAGCTCTAAGCCCACTAAATTTTTAGAGTTTCCTTCAAGAAGAAGTCACAAAGGCAGGTCAACTAAAAGAACATCTCCTGCAAGAAGAGTAAAATCAACACCTCCTGATACCTTAGAAAGGAGACCTTTTCCCTTTCATTCCAGAAGAAGAGGCAGATCTCTAACAAGAGATCTAGAAGAAGATTCAAATCTAGTAGTGAATACAACTCATATAGTTGTCAATCTTTAGATTCCAACTCCTACAATGGCTAGATATTTTTCTTTCACTCCATTCAACCAAGGCAATCCATTGGCCTTTGCTCAACATCATGATGTGCCCTTGGTGGCACTTAAGAGTATACCTGATTTCATAGGTGAAGGGCAGACAACTACTTTTGAACACATAAGAGATGTGACCACCATCTGCAGTATTCACAACATTACTCAGGAGGATGTGGCCATAAAATTATTAGTAGCCTCTCTAAAAGGTAAGGCTCTAGAATGGTTTAGAACTCTAACTGTTGGTTCCATTACATCATGGGATGAATTAGGGGATCCATTAAGTAAACATTTTGAGGATAAGTTCGATAACTTGTCTCTAGTTGAGCAACTAACAACTATTAAGAGAGACCCTCAAGAACAAATGATAGATTGCAATAGTAGATTCCTCAAAACATGGAATAAAATCCTAGTCTTTATGAGACCATCAGCTAACCGTGCTTTCCTTTACTATTTGCAAAGTCTGAATGGTCAAATCTCAGTCATGATCTAGTCTATGGGTGGTACTTCTCTACTCCAAGCTTTTGACATAGTTGTCAGAGCTGAAAATTGTTTGATTCAAGTAGGCATGATTGCTAGAAGACCTCCAATGCCTATCTTCCCTAGCCTTCAAACCATTGCACCTGCACAAGTACTCCCATTTACCCCTATTCACACCATAGCAACACCTCAAGCTAGTATTAGTGGTCAAGAGCTAACAGCTAGTTTCTCTCAAGAGCTGCAAGAGATAAAGAATAGCCAAGAAAGTAGTAAACAAGAAATGACCAACTTGTTGCAAACCTTGACTAAAGAGGTCACAAATTTGAAGAAACAAAGTCAATGAATCAGACCACCATTTTAGCCACAAGGCCAAGGTCCTAATCAACAATATCAGAATCAAGGACAACCTTATCAACAAAATAAGCCATCATACCAAGGAGGCTATCAAGGACAAAAATAAAGTTTTAATCAAAGACCATTCCAACCATATAACCCTGCACCTCTAAATTCTACAAATCCAGTGAGGGATATGGTTCCTAGTCAAAATAATATGGCTATGGAGAATGAATGGTTCTTTCCTTGTAATCAGCCTCACAATTAGGCTACATGTTCAAATGGATGGATGAACCAGGCTCTAATGGTTCAAAATGCCTCCCATGCTCAATCAGAGGTCTCATCCAGTGGGTCAATGCCTCAACAAGAATCACAAGAGAATGAGACTACTCTCTTCAATTGGGAGCAATCAGAACTTAATGGAGTTAATGATGAGGTTTCTTTTGTTTCCTATACAAGAGAAAAGAGAAGAGCTCAAGACATGGAGAGAGAATATTCCAATGCCAAAGCCACTACATCTATAGAGCCACTGTAGCAAGCTAATCCCATCACACCTAAGGAGGCTCCTGCCATCACAAGCAATGAAGGCTAGCATTCCAAAGAGGTGGAGCCCATCATGCCAAAGACACAACCAAGAGTACACATTGTGACACCTTTTAATATTGTAGACAACATGAAGAAGGTGAATGTCACCATGTCCATGTGGGACTCTTTGGCTCTTCCAGAACAGCCTGAAATTCTAAAGAAGGCCATGTCAGAGGTGACAACTCCTCAACCTGCAAAAGACGCTGCAAAGCTAGTGTTGGTTAACACTGATCAAGAAACTCCAAATAGCAACTCCAAGGCCAATGTTATTCAAGGTAGGAATTCAAAGCCACCTGCCTTTTTTGTATCTTTAATTATTGGAAAATCTTTAGTACATAATTGTATGGTAGATAGTGGAGCTACTAGCACAGTAATGCCCAAGAAAGTAGCTGACCAATTAGGACTAAAATATGATCCCTTCCAAAAGAAGGTTACCCAACTTGATGGATCCTCGGTCAATACTACAGGTGTGGCTGAGGATACTAGTCTAATCCTTCATGCTCGTCCTAATTTTTCAATCCTCCTTGATATATATATCATAGATCTCCCTGCATTATTTGTTATATGTTTGTCAAGGGAGTTTACAGCCAAGATAGGAGGTTATCTATCTTTTGATTGGTCTCACATGTTATTTCATACAAAATATAGGACCAAGGTTACCATTAAGTCAGAACCATTAGCATCTCACCATATAGAGCCTTATGTGTCCAACACCATCAATGTAAATTGCCTTATATTTGATTACAGTGACTTCCAAAGCATTAGTGAAGCAAGCACAAAGATAGAGAGTATCCATGATATTCTTCTAGATGAGAGAGCTTCAGAGGCCCAAGAAAATCTTAGCTAGGATTTTGGTTTGGGAAGTTATTTGATACAAGAAAATGGAGTCATAGAGCCAAGCCTTCTCAAAGAGGATACTGATTCAGAGGATTAGAGAAATTAGGTTTGGGAACTATTCTTTGATGGAGCTAGAAGTAGACATGGTTCTGGTGGTGGTGCTATGTTAGTGTCCCCAAAAGGAAAAAGGTATTACACTACCTTTAGATTTAGTTTCTCTTGCACTAGCAATACTACAGAGTATGAAAGTCTAGTCAATGGACTAGAATGGGCTAAAAAAAGAGGGCTCAAGGCCTTAAAAGTTTATGGTGATAGTGAGTTAGTTGTCAGCCAAGTAAGAGGGATAAGTGCAACAAAAAATGATGCCATGAAAGAATACAAACATAGAGTTTGGGATGCAATTGAAGATTTCCATGCTTTCAATATTGTTGTTATCCCTAGGAAATTAAACCAAAATGAAGATAGGTTAGCTTCTGTTGGATCCCAATATGATATTCCAAATAGCATTTTAAAAGAAGTAGATCAGCAGCATATCAAAGTGATTGTCAGACCCTCTATTCCTGATAATAATGTCAATTGGCAAGTGTTTGACAATGATGAACAAATTCTACAATTCTTGTTTGAAGAAGATCTTTTTTCAAGGCATAATCAAGATAGGTTATGACCAAACTATGGTGATCAAGTGATACAACTCAAGTCCAATAAGATGCCTAGAGGTCTTGTTACATTAGAGACTATCCTCAATAAGGATGATGAAGTTAAGAAGAGAAAAGCTGGCCTAGTAGTCCAACAAGAACATTGTGTTGAATTAGAGTTGGAACTAGGTAAAAGCCTACAATTTGGAAAAGTAAACATTGAATTGGGAAAGTAGGCTTACACTCAGTTATTCAAAGAATTCAGTGATTTTTTTGCATGGCAATATGAAGACCTCAAGGGTTTTGATCCTACCCTTTCTTAGTACACTATTAATTTAGAACCAAATGCCAAACCAGTGAGGCAAAAGCAAAGGCCTGTTAATCCCAAGCTTGAGCCACTCATGCATAAAGAAGTACTCAAACTGATAGAAAGTGGTATCATCTACCCCATCAAGCATACTAGTTGGGTTTCCAACCTTGTTCCTATCAGGAAGAAGAATGGGGAATTGAGATTATGTGTTGACTTCAGGGATCTTAACAGGGCCTCATTAAAAGACTGCCATCCATTACCCTCTATGGAACAAATCTTACAATGTGTCTCTAGATCCGAGAGATTTTCATTATTGGATGGCTATTCAGGATACAATTAGATCCTGGTTAATGAAGAGGATCAATACAAGACTGCATTTACAACCAAGTGGAGAACCATGGCTTACCAAAAGATGCCCTTTGGTTTTTCAAATGCAGGTGCTACATTTCAAAAGGCAATGGATATGGCCTTTAAAAGCCTCATGTACAAATCTGTGTTGGTCTACTTGGATGACATAACTATCTATTGTAAACATGCAATAGACCATATCAAACTTCTGAAGAAGATTTTTGAAAGTTGTAGAGAGTTTGGGATATCTCTTAATCCCAAGAAATGTGTGTTTGTAGTCCATGAAGGGAAGCTATTGGGATATATAGTATCCAAAGAAGGAATTATAGTGGATCCTGAAAGAATTACAGCTTTCTTAGAGCTACCCCTACCACATCATAAGAAAAGTCTCCAATCTTTCATAGGAAAGATCAATTTTGTTAGGAGGTTCTTGCCTAACATTGTAGATTTACTAAAGCCTTTGATAGCCATGTTAAAGAAGAGTTTAGCTTTTAGTTGGACCAAAGAAGGGAAAGCCAATTTCTAGGCTATCAAAGAGGCCCTAACAGAAGCTCCTGCCCTCTTAAACCCAAATTTCAATAAGGATTTCATCCTTTATGCTTATGGAGGTCATGATGCTATATCTACAATGTTGACCCAAGAAAATTTAGATGGATTGGAGTAGCCTATTGCTTTCTTTAGCAAAGGTTTAGAAGAGTATGAACATAGATACTCTTTTGTAGAAAAACATGTGCTTGTTGTGGTAAAGAGTCTTTAAAAATTCAGATATCTATTGACTCATAGAAAGGTACATTTAAAAGTTACTCATCCAAGTGTCAAAGAATTTTTTCTCTGCAAAGACCTAAATGAGAAAAGAGCTGGTTGGATCACCAAGGTGATGGAATATGACATAGATATTCAAACTACCAAGATGGTTAGAGGAAGAGGTCTTTGTGAGCATTTGGCAGAGGATGAAAGTTCAAAGAAAGTAGAACAAATGGATGCATCTCTGGTGGTGCATGATACAGAAGAACAAGATGAGGCAACAAGTTGGTTGCCTAATATGATTAGTTATTTGAATACAAGACAATGTCTTACAGGTTTGGATTCAGCAAAATGAAGGTATTACAGATTGCAATCTATTCCTTTTGTGCTGATTGATGATGTTCTTTTCAAAAAGGATCACAATGGTGTCCTTTTAAGATGCATAGATTTAGAAAGGGTAGCAAACATCCTATTTGAGTTTCATGATGGACCTTCTGGAGGTCACTTTTCTCCTAGGACTACTACTTTTAAGATCATGAGGGCTGGATACTATTGGCCATCTATCTTCAAGGATAGTCATGATTATGTCAGAAGATGCATCAAGTGTGCCCTATTTGCAAGAAAAGAACGGCTTGCTACTCTTCCCCTCCAACCAATCAGAATAGATCAGCCCTTCATGAAGTGGGGTATAGATTTCATTGCCATGATCAATCCTCCATCTAGTGCAGGACATAAATTGATAATTACTGCAACAACTTACTTCACCAGATGGATAGAGGAAATTGCATTAAAAGAGGCCAATGAGAGTGTTGCATTAAGTTTTTATGATGATATAGTTCATAGGTTTGGCACTTTTGATTCCATCATTTCAGATAATTATTTAGCATTCATAGGCCTCAAAGTCTTAGAGTGGGTAGTCAAGAATGGCATCTATCTAAATACCAGCTCCAATTATTACACTTAGGGCAATGGTTTGGCAGAATCCACAAATAATAACTTGATTAGGATAATCAAGAAGACTCTGCAAGATAATCAGAGAGATTGGCATACTAAGTTGAGGTCTGCATTATGGTTAGATATAATTACCCCAAAGAAAATCATTGGTAATTCTCCTTATGTGCTAGTGTATGGCAGAGAGGCTAAGTTGTCCATTTCAACAGAATTACCAGCTTTGGACCTAGCTACTTAGTATGCCCTATTTGATGAAGGAGATCCCTTGTAAGTTAGGTATGCTTAGCTGATGGAGTTAGAAGAGATCAGAAACAAATCAATGTAGGATATGGAATTCCATCAGATTCAGACAAAGAGGAGCTTTGCTAGAAGAGCCAGAGTTAGAGACTTCAAGGTTGGAGACATAGTCCTCAAGTGGGATGAGTTCAAGTCAAGACCTGGAAAGCACACAAAATTTGATTCCTTTTGGAGTGGACCATTTGTAATAATAGAATGTAGGGGATCCAGTGCTTTTCAACAATCAAATATGGAAGGAGTTCCCCTGCCTATCTCAGTCAATGGTTTCCACCTGAAACCCTATTTTGAGGTTAATCCCTCTCTGTGAATTTTATAAAAATGTTTTCCTGCTTTCTTCCTACTTTCTAGTTAGTCCCTTGTTTTCCAAGAAGTGCTCTGAGCATAGTTCCAGTTCTTCCTCTCTGAGAGAATTTTGAGTTTTCATGACCCCATGCCCAATGGATTATTAAGGTCATTGGTTTCCCATGTCTAGTAGGCTGACATCCAGCAGAAATCGCCAAATGTTACCCAAATTTTCTCTGAGCATGCAAATTTGGCTGAAAATCATCCCCAAGCCTTTCTTTTTACCATGTCTACCATCCCTGAAATTTTCATGAATTTATTCCCTGTTCTCTGGCCTCTACAATTTATTTTACCCCCTGGCCTGCAGTTGAAAAGTTTGAAAAAATTAGCCATTACCCTAAAAAACCCTAAGCCTTGTTATATTTTTATGTTACTTTATCATGCCAACTTAAGTCATTCCAATTTGCATGTGTGCAAAATATCTCCTAAGTCTGGCAGTTTAATTTTTCCTAAGTCTTGGCGCATAAATATTTCTCCCTGGGGATAAGTGTTAGTTTCAACTGACAGTCTTCGCTATCCCACAAGCCAAAGATGCATGCATCTTATGATCATAGTATAGTGACTACTGTCGATCTTGTTTTTCTTCCTGCGCTACGATGTGTCAGTGGGACCCGTGCCACCTCATCCTATTTGGCAGCTCCTGATTCATCAGTGGTCTAGTGATTCGGCATCTGTCAATGGGACCGGACCCTTTCGGCAGTCAGAGGCTCTGACATCTGCAGAGGATCAATGGCTAACATATGTTCACAAGGGTTTGTGTCAGGGCTTGCAATCTTATGACAACCGCCGATCTTGGTTTGTGTTAGAGCTTCCTTCGGTGGGTCCTTATATACTGACATGCTTGAATTTGATTGGTCTACATGGTGATGACTAGATTTGCAGTGGGTCTATTTGTTAGAGGGGTCCCAGTCTAATAAGGATCTACGGTTGGTGTAAAAGTGTAAGGAATATTCTGGGGCTATGAGATCATGTGCCCACCATTAGATCGGTATCTTAGGTAGTGGGTCCGATGTCAGAAAGTTGCAACGTGTATCCAAGGGGGCGACGTTTGATTGGCTGGTTGGTTTGCAAAGTGGCTAATGTCAGTGGGCCCGTGGGGTCTGGGGTTTCTAAAAGAAGTTAATGCACAATCAGATCTCATAGCTATCATTACACCATAGATCCAAGATGCTTGATTTTTAGCATGGAGGTATAGCGACAACCATCCAATGGTGCTTTTTAGGATCGTGGGTCCGTGTTTGTCATGGACACTAACTTGCTCACTGGTGATTGGTTGTTGATTTCCACAGTGGTGTTTGACTTGTCAGAAAGGGTGTTAAAGTTGTTTTCTAAGTGCATCATGGCTATTCATCTATCGGGAAGGGTTTTTCATCGATGGTTACATTTTAAAATTTGCCACTAGCCATTACATTTAAAAATTCAAATGTTTTCTGCTGGTTTTGCTATGGTTTTATGTTCTTTCAGTCATGCACGATGTCAGGTAGCTCAGGAGTTTAATTCTTAGGATAGTTGTGGTTGAGAGGGTGATAGAAGTGACCATTGGCCGGTGTTGTAGAGTCCTTTGCCACGTTTTCACGATAGGAGGTGCTAGAAGGAGTTGGTGCCACCTTTTGGGTAGTACCTCTTCCAGGAAAATAAGATCAGATTTGAAGCCTTCATGGCTTAGTGGAGTTGCAAGTGGGTAGATGGGTCAAGGTTGTTGTGTCTACAGGCATTTTCAGTTCAGAAGGATCAATACACAAAGAAAGGATTTGATTTGATCACTAGTTTCTTAGAGATTTTCATTAATAAGTAATCAAGTGTACCTTTAGGGTTTGATATTATTGTGAATCTATAACCCTAGTTAGGTTAGTTTTGACTCCTACCTATGTGCAGTTGAGTATGTATATATTATTTTGGAGCCTTTTGAAGCTTAGAGTTGGACAATTGTAAAGAGAATTCACTTTTCTCAGAAGGTTATCTATGGTATTTTCTTCTACCCTCTAGTCTTCTACTCTTGTAATCTCCCATTGATTATCCAAACACTACAGAGGTATTTTGTGACAATTTTTCATGTCCCTATGCTTCCTTGTTTGTATTCTCTCTTATTGAATTGAAGTATATGTATGTTTTGAGTGATATCTCAGGGTTCCTGATCCCTCTCTCTTTCTACAATTATTGTGTGTTATTGTGTTTAATCTGATTTTGATGTTTTTGTGGGTATATTTCAGCCCCCCTAATAGTCTTGTCTCAATCCTACACCGAGTTGCAGAAGTGAATGTTTGCTTGTAGGTCATAGGTTGTGCCCTTTGTTCAGGCTCTCCTATGAAATATTTATGCAAGCTTATTTAGCGAGTTGTGATCTCCTAGACCTGAGTTGTTCATTTGATTTCATCCTACATACTAAGATCCAAACCCTAGTTTCAGTGCATCACCTAGTAGGTAGTTTGCTTTCAGTCATTTCCCTTTCCAAGCATTTCTTCTACCCCTTAACCTCAAAAGTTTTACTTTCATGTCTAAGAGAGAATTAAGGTGATTATCCAAGAGGAACCAGCCTAGAACCTAGAGGTCTCATCTTAGTTAGCAAAGGTCCCACAACCTAGAGATGATTCCCATGTTATACTGAGTTATCAAGACTACGAGAGCTTGAGACAGAGGTGCAAACTTATTGTATAACAATGATGAGCTAGTATATTGGAAGGGAGTCTTGTGAAGGCATGTAAGAATTTTTTTAAGTATGGCATCTCCATATGAGATAATTACACCTTCACCCATATTGGGATCAATTATGAATTTCTATGTGCAAGCTTGGAAATGGGAGTAATAATGTGATTGTTCATGTGTCAAAATGTTTAATGTATGTTTAATGTGTGTAGAATGTTTTTAACCTATCCCTTCTCATTTCCCCTAGGTCAGTGGTGGCCATGAAATGACCTTAGTTGGGAGGTGAGCCTCCATGGTCATGTAGTAAATACCTTTGTGTTGCAGGTTTTGCTTGAGTATGTTGATTGTTGATTATTCCCTTTGATCTTCAACTTGTAGATTTACACTTTGATGGATAATTTAAATAAAACTCTTGACTCTATCACCACTCCAAAGTTCATAAGGAAGTGGGCCAACTGACAAGGATCAAAGGATCCTTCTACCCTTTGAGTTTCAATGCTCAGGTGGGTGTACCTTTGACTCACTTCTTCAAAGGAGTCTAAAGCAATATGCTACTATATTCAATACATGTTTGTTAAAAATTTATCAAATAATATTTCTGTTTATGGTTGTTAACCATGCATACCTCAAGAGGAAGGACCAATGCCTTATCCTAGGGCTCAGAGTCATCTAACTATATACCTCAAATCAAACACAATGGAATCTGAGGTAAGTGCTTTGCCTATTACTCCTTTCCCTCAAGCACAAGGACATCAAATTCTACACCTGACTGCAAACTCACTGAATTCACCTAGAAGACTTTAATCCTAACTTTGTTAGGAACTCAAAGATAAATTCAAAATACTCTTTGTTTACCATATGTTAGCACACTTTGTGAAACTAACATATATGAGCTCAGAGACAAGCAAGAAGACATACACAAGATACAAGATTGGGATTCAAAATGTTCTCATTAACACAATCAAGATCAACATACAATCAGAATGATACCAAGATCAGAAAAGTCACAAAATCAAACTTCTATCAGTATATTACAGTAAAAAACCAGGGACCAAAAGCAACAATATTTTGGAACCTTTGCAAAATCCAAAATTCTCTAACTTATACCCCCTAGTCATCTTGAAAATCTGCAACACGCTACGAATGACTAAGGTTAGGGTTTCAACCACCCAACCTGCTGGAAATGGTCTAAAAAGTTATTACAACGGTGGGAAACATAGTCAATCAGGAAAGAGGAAATCCTGAACTGATCCACAATCATGAAATTCTTCTCTACAAATACAGGGGATCACAAAACCGGGCTCAAAAGGACACCCTGCAACTAGCCTTGAGCACACAACCAAAATAGTATAAGCTCTGCAAACAATCCAATAGCACCCTGGACCACACTGCAAATAGAAAACTAGTCATATCTCACAAAACAGGGTCATTTCTGCAATGAATTCCATAAATTTGGTACTTTCTGGTCGCTGGAAGTTCTTAGAAAAATTTGAATTTGAACCACAATGGCTAAATCCTTGGCACCTGCAGAGAACGACAGCCCACATTCAAACTTTATCATCCCGCTAGCTCAGACCAATCAGAAACTGCCATGACACCACCTACCAACAGGACCACCAAATAACTGTAGATGGGCCCCAGCACACGTGGCACCCTGTCGCATGATCGCATTGCCCAAAAATGGGCTATGCGAACATGCGACAGCCCGTGAACCCTAACCGCCACCGCAACCATCACTGCAACCGCCATCACATGGAGTTGACAGAAAATGTTAGTCACATGATTGCATAGCCTTGCAAAAGGCTATGTGAACATGCGACTAACCACTAGCAAACCATCGTCACTACCTACCATTAAGATGTGGTCCCACCAAGCAAATCCACCTCAGCACCACGGACACGTGTCACCTGGTTGCATGATCACATAGCCTATTTTTGGGCTACGTGATCATGTGATAGCCAACCCAAAGCTGCCACATCATTACCTTCGGGACCATAGAACAGCAACCACCAACTGCGAAGAGCTGGGACCCACGCGGATAGATGGCAAGCGGTCACATGATCGCATGTCAGAAAATTCTAACATGTGGCCATTCAATAGCCAATAAGAACATGCCATCTGTCACCCCTCTGACATCGAGCTTGTGAAGATAAAGCTGAGAACCTTAGGAAAAATATTAAAATTGCAGGGCACGATTGCGGACTTAGGAAAAATAAAGGGACCCGCTAGAGAGAAAGACTAACTACGAACCGGGGTGACATGGAAACTTAAAAGGCACATTTAGAAGAGGCGTTTAAGTGACCCATGAAAAAGGTAACACACAAAAATAATAAAGCTAGGGCACACTTGAATTTTGAAACCTAACGGCTAGATTCTAAACGTTTTGCCTAAGGTTTAACCAGGGAGCAGAAAAATCATTGCAGAGAGCAGGGGAAAAGACCAGGAGCCATGAAATTTTTTGCACATGCTAACAGTGGCTCTGTCTGGGGATGTATGCCTCCTGTAGGCATAGCAAGGACTTAGAATCACTAGTTAAAGTAGACCATCCCACAGGACAAAATTGCAGAGAGCAGGAACAAGCAAGGCAAGACAAGAAACTGGACCAAAAACTGAAAGACCAGGGTGAAACAAGGCAGGGGCAAGCAACTTATATATAGAGATTTTACAAGATGTACAACCCTAACTACTGTTCATGGAAAACAAAGTACTTTTAATGAAGTACTTCTTCAAGAATTGTCCATGAACTGGCAACTCTTGAATATCACCATTAAAATTCTTGATGAGGTATGCATCTTGGCCCCATTTCTCATGAATCAGATATGGCCCTAATCAAATGGGATCAAATTTACCATGTTTCCCATTATCCTCCAATCTGGCATTCCAAACTAACACCAAATCACCGGGCTCAAACTTTCTATCAACAATCCATTTATCATATAAATTCTTAACCTGCAACTGCAATTTGGCATTCCTTGCAATTGATTCTCTTCTAGTTTCATCCAACCTAATGAGGTCCTCAATTCTCAACTGCATTTCATCATCAATGTCATCATCATACAACTGCACAAACTTGTACATCTCCAAAAAATTATTCTGAGGCATTCTAGCATGAATTCCATACACCAGGTCAAATGGTGCACAACCAATTGCCTTCTTCATAGTTACTCTATTAGCCCATAGAGCTAATGGCAGCATTGAATTCCATGCCCTCTTGTTCATCTCAAGAATTCTCTTCAATATTTTAATGAAGCTCTTATTAGTAGATTCTGCCTGACCATTTCCTTGCAGATGATAAGGTGAGGAATTAGAAATCTGAATTTCCAAACCTTTGCAAAAGTCCTTATATTCAGTAGACCTGAAGCACATAGCATTGTCACTCACTATCCTCTCAGGGCACCCAAACCTTGTAACAATATTTTTCATTAGGAAATCAATTACCACCCTGCTAGTTGCATTCCTTGTAGGTACAACTTCTACCCACTTTGTAAAATAATCAGTGGCAACTAAGATCCATGAATGTCCTCCACTTGACTTGTTTGGTATCTCCCCTATGAAATCAATTCCCCACTACTGGAAAGGAGCCTAAACTTCTACTAGTTTTAATGGTACATTACCAAAAAACTTAAGCTTATCTGAGAACCTTTGACAAGCATCACATCTCCTTACCAATTGTTCTGCATCCTTGAAGATTGTGGGCCACCAAAATCCTGCTCTCAAGATCTTATGAGTAGTTGTTTTACCCATATACTGTCCACCACAAACTCCCTCATACATCTCCTTCAACAATAGATTAGCCTGATTCTCATCTACACATTTCAATAGTATGCAATCCAAATTTTTTCTATACAACTTACATTTCACAATTACATACTTGATGACCTATAACTTCAATGTCCTTGTTTGATTATCATTCATACTATCTGGACACCTCATGTTTCTCAAATAGTAAATAATATCCTGATACCAAATACAATCATCCATATCACATGTATAATCAATTTCAGAATGATTTACCTGGTTTGCATCTAGATTGGATTGGGCCATCAGCTTTGCCAATCCCTATCCTCTATCCAATTTAGTGATCTGGATCTCAAAATTGAATTCTTGGATCCTATTGATCCATCTGCATCTTCTTCCAGACACCTCTTGCTGTGAGAAAATGTCCTTCACAGCTGCACTTGGCACAAAAGCAATCACAACTGCTCCCATCAAGTAACACCTA
Organism: Chamaecyparis obtusa; assembly: GCA_027943335.1. Taxonomy (NCBI): domain Eukaryota; kingdom Viridiplantae; phylum Streptophyta; class Pinopsida; order Cupressales; family Cupressaceae; genus Chamaecyparis; species Chamaecyparis obtusa. Next base: position 87,838 of record BSBK01006127.1, on the reverse strand, counting down.
AAAGCCTTGATTGCCTTCACAAGTGCATAAGCTTGTTTCTTATTTATGTCATACTTTAATTCTGTAGCCTGCAAAGATTTACTGAAAAATGCAATAGGCTGCTCAAAACCATCCTTATTCTTTTGTAACAAAACTGCAGCAATAGTATGAAAAGATGCAAAAGAAAAGATATGCATTGGGACACTATAATCAGGTGGCTTTAGCACTAGTGCATCTTTATATTCTTGAAAGCCTCATTAGGCTCACCTTCCCAATTGATTATAGATCCCTTCTTCAACATCTTGGAAATAGGGCTAGTAACCTCTGCAAAGTTTGTCACAAACCTCCTTAGAAAATTGACCTGACCAAAGAAGGACTGAATCCCTTTAACATTCTTTGGCCTCTAAATTTTATCAATTGCTGCTACCCTCTTAGGGTCAATTCTCACTCCTTGCTTCCCAACCAAGTGGCCAAGCAACTTACCTTCTATGACACCAAAAGCACATTTCCTTGGGCTTAATGAAATGCCAAATTCCAAGGCCCTCATAAATATTTTTTCTAAATGAGCACAATGGTGCTCTTCCCTCTTGGAATAGGTAGTTATATCATCCTGATACACACCAAGGAAATCATTAATGAAATCTAAAAAGGCAACATCCATTGCCCTCTGAAAAGTAGCACCAGCATTTGTGAGACCAAAAGGCATTCTCACATAGACATATGTTCCCCAAGGTGTTGTAAAGGCTATCTTGAATTGTTCTGATTCCTTAACAATGACCTAATTGTAGCCAGAGAAACCATCCATCATTGACATCAATTCTGATCCGGTTACTCTCTGCAACATAGCCTCCATATTGGGCAAACAATAATTATCTTTCAATGAGCTGATGTTCAAATTTCTGAAGTGCACACAAAGCCTGATGTCACCATTCTTTTTTCTTACAGGAACAAGATTTGACACCCAAGAAGAATGCCTTATATGCTTGATAATGCCAGCATCTCTCAACTTCATTAATTCTTCTTGCATCTTGGGTGCCAAAGTAGATTAATAGGCTTTTGCTTTTGCCGAAAAGGTTTAGCATCTTCTCTCAATGGAATAACATGCTGAAATAAATCCTCTCTATAAACCTTTAGGTCATCATATGACCATGTAAAAACATGCTTAAATTTCCTCAATAATTCAACCAAAGGTCTCCTTACCTTTTGAGATATATCTCTACCAATGTATACTTTCTTAGGTGCCTCATGTGATCCAAGATTTATCTCCTCAAGATCAGCATGATCTTCTCTTTTGATATTCTTTTGAACTCTATCTTGGTTGTCAAAGACAGTCTCCAAAACAAAAATCCCCTTGGGCACCTTGTTAGTTCTAAGCTGAATGACCTCATTGCCTAAGACAACCTCCCTTCCTTCTATTGACTCAACCAAGGCTAAACAATCAAGTTCCTGACCATGATACTGATCCTTGCAATCCATAAACTTCAAAATATCATTATCATCATCAAAAACTTTCCAATTCTCAATATTGTCTGGTATACTAGGCCTAGCCTGAATTTCAACTTTAGAAATAACAAAGAATGTGACATCATTGGGATTGATTGCAATATTGGCTAATAAGTCAGCCATCTTGTTGTTACTCCTATCCTTCCACTCAATATTGAAGGCATCAAAATGGTCAATCAAATCCCACAATGCTTTCCTATATTGTTTCAACCTTCTATTCTTGGAAGCATACACTGACCTGACTTGGGACACCACCAACTTAGAATCACCAATAACATTTAGACATTTAATACCATGCTTTTGTGCCAACCTCAGTCCTAACAACAAGGCCTCATATTCTGCTATATTGTTGGTACAAAAGAAATTCAATGTGAAAGAGAACTTGTAGGTGTTTCCATCAGGAGAAATAGGTAAAATACCTACTCCTGCACCATCTTTGCAGTTTGCACCATCAAAGTACATGACCCACAAATCACCCTTCATAGAGTCAACACCTACCTCAGTAGAAATAGGTGACAAAACAAGCTCATTTTCAAATATAGGGATCTCTGCCCTAAAAGCATTTACATCAATATCCACAAAACATGTAGTTTCATTATCTATGTTTCTCTCAATCATGTGGCATGCTCTTGGCTCTCGTTCAATCTTGACAAACCGATCATCAATCTTGAAAGTTGCATAGGACATATCACACTATAAACTTCCACCCATGGCAACACTCCATCTTCTAGATAGCAACATCCCATAATGAGGAGGGATATCCACCACTAAAACACTCATTGTTAGCTCTTTCTCTAGATATGCTGCCAACCTATATGGCATTGCATTGATAGTCCCAATAACTGGTACCTCCCTCTGATCCATTGCACAAAACCTGCCCTACACTGTATCAACTTTAAGGCCCAACCTCTCCATGATTTTGAAAGGCATGATAGTATTAGAGGCACCACTATCAATCATATAATTTCTTAATTTCATCCCATTCACAAGAACACTTAAGAAGAATGGGTCAATATTTTCAAGGCTGGCATTGACAGAACTGTCCAAATATATTGGAGGAATTTGAGACACAATTCCCTAAGCAGCAACATCCTTCAAAGCTTTATCCTGAGATCCATTGCATGAAGTATCATTTTTTTAAATATTACTAACCCATGCAATAGCTTTATCTTTATGTTCAAGGATCCTCAACAATTCTGACAATGGAACCTTAACTGTAATTTGTGACAATATAGATAACATTTCAACAGGGGCAGAAGTAGGAATCTCAATCTGCACTTCCTTAACATCCTTTTGCTTATCTGACACATTAGGTGTATTGACCACCCTCATTTTTTCAACCTTAGCCATTGTGTTAACTGGCTTCTCAATCTCACTAGAGACCTTTTCAATTCCAACTCCCTTAGGCTCACAATGCTTACCTTTTACATTCTTGAATTTTACAATGTGATCAACCTTTGATTTGTTCTCATTAGGTTCTCTGGAGTTGGTACTTTTTATAAACATTCCTGCAGCTTTCTCATTTGTATTCCTTGCCACCATGCCTCTAGTTTGCACCTGGGCAATCATTTCTATAATAATCCTCTCCATCTCTTCTCTGGAAGGTCTTCTCAAATTTACTGGCTTGAGAGAAGACTTAGGAAAAATAAAGGGACCTGCCGGAGAGAAAGACTAACTGCGAACCAGGGTGACATGGTGATGAAGGGTGCTCCCCTTAATATCACAAACACATAATAGAAATAGAGAAACAACAACAATATGCAGGAATAGAAAATTGGCTTCTTATTATCTCCACAAATGTGGAATTACAAACTTTCAGAATTACAATATGCAAAGCCACATGGGCATTCCCTTACAATATTCTGTAGGACAAAGCCTCGAATTATTACCCAGATCTACTACCCAGAACTATTCTGAACTGCCTAAGACAATAATACAACCTTCTTTATATAGGCAATTTTTCCACCGCCTAGGAAGGTTCCAGAATTTTAGCCAATAAGGCTGACCAAACTTAGAATTATTTTATTTTACATTTTATTACATCATAGTCGGCTCAAGATAACCTTTGAAACCCGAACAAAAATTTTGAAGAAAATTGTTTTCTGCCATTTCAGGTGGCCCAACTTCCGAAGACCATAAGTCATCACCAGTTGACCCGATCGGCTATTATAACCCCATTTCAGAAACGCCACGAAGCGCTCTACATGCCTAACCAATGCAAGCACTCGTCACCCAAATTTTTGACCTCATTCGGGGCCTCTAAAGCTTTCAAAACTGAGTCCAAAGTTTTTGTACCCTGCTGCCAATACCAAAAATCTTCAATATCTTCCAACATACACTTGATCTGGAAATGAAACTTTACTGGCAGACTTATATGACCAAAATGAACCTCCAAGAAAGAAATTAGATCATTCTGAGAACAGACAAAAATTACCAAAAATAGTAACTTTCCATAAATAGCAGCTCTACACAGGATAACCCTTATTGAATTCAAAAATATAAATATTTTTGGGTGATGCAAGATTGCTCTTACACCCAGGGTGCTCCTGCATCAGACACCCAGGGTAATTTGAGAAGTGACCCTGTCATGACTCAGGTGTGCAGAGGAAAACCAAGATGGCTAACCTCCTCCTTTGTCAGCCATGATGAATCTTCAACAGGTCGTCCTTTCCACTTGACTAGATATTCTTCATATGTCCTGTTCCTTGTGCTTCTGCCAACACGACTGTCCAGTATATCTTCGATCTCCTTAGTGTTTGAACTAGTTGCTGGAATACTCCACTGTGTTGCTGCAACCTCATCTTCAACACTTCCTTCATGATACTCTGTCAAATCTGAAATGTTAAACACTGGTGAAATATTCAGCTCACTAGGCAATTCTACCTCATATGCATTTCCTGAATCATGCTTCTTCAGTATCTTACATGGCCCAAACTTCTTCATTTTCAGCTTGTTATATGTACCAACTAGAAACCGCTCCTTCCGCAAATGAACCATGACTTCATCACCAACCTGAAATTCCTTATACCTCCTTTTCTCATCTACCTTAGCCTTATACTGTGCATTCATCTTGGTAATATGCTTCCTCACCTCCTCATAGATGTTCTTCAAGTGTTCTACAAAATCCTCAGCTTCAGCACTACTTATTTCTCCTTTATCTATCTTTCTCAATTCAGATGCATTTGTTGGACTACTTCCATATACAATCTGGAATGGTGATTTACCAATGCTCCTATTGACAGAATTATTCTATACAAATTCTGCCTGTGGTAAAATCAAATCCCATCCTATTGGCTTATCTCCAACCAAGCATCTCAATAGATTTTTCAAACTTCTATTCACCACCTCTATCTGTCCATCAGTCTGTGGATGATGTGATGAGCTGAACTTCAAATCTATCTTCAACTTCTTCCAAAAAGTCCGCCAAAAATATCCAACAAACTTAGTATCTCGATCTGAAACTATGGTTTTTGGCAAGCCATGTAGTCTCACCACTTCTCTAAAAAATAATTTTGCTACATGAACAACATCATTAGTCTTCTTGCAGGGAATGAAATGTGCCATCTTCGAAAATCTGTCAACCACCACAAAAATTGAATCATGTCCCCGCTGTGTCCTCGGTAAATCAAGAACAAAGTCCATACTGATATCCTCCCAAAGCTTCTCTGGTACAGGTAATGGCTAATACAACCCTATATTTTTCTTCACTCCTTTCACCATCTGACATACTCTGCAACTCTGTACAAAATTCTTAACATCTTGTTGCAATTGTGGCCAATAATAATTTTCACTAACCAAAGCAAGGGTTTTATCACGACCAAAATGTCTAGCCAATCCTCCGCTATGCTTCTCCTTGATGAGATTCTCCCTCATAGAGCTTCGTGGAATGCACAACTGACTCCCTCTAAATAGCATATCATCTTGGATGATAAAATCCAGCCATTTCATCCTGTCTAGAGTAATAGGTTCTATACAAGCTTTCCAAGCTTCACCAAAATCAAGATCCTCTAGATATAAATTCTTGAGTTCCTTGAACCCAACCACCTCAATCTGCATCTCTGTCAGCAATAGTTGCCTTCTGCTAAAAGCATCTGCAACCCTATTAGACTTTCCACTCCTGTGTTTCAAAACAAATGTATAACTCTACAAAAACTCAACCCATTTCAAATGCCTCTGATTCAACTTTCCTTGACTATTCTAATATTACAAAGCTTGATAATCAGTATACAAAACAAACTCCTTAGGAAGTAGATAATGTCTCCACTTCTTTAATGCCTGAACTATAGCATAAAATTCCTGATCATAAACAGAATACTTCCTCTTGGCATCATTTAACTTCTCACTGAAATAAGCAATAGGTTTACCTTCTTGGCTCATAACAGCTCCTATTGTAGTACCACTAGCATCACAATCTACTTAAAACACTTTATTAAAATCTGGAAGTGCTAAAATAGGTTGTTCTGTAACTTTTTGTTTCAACAATTGAAAACTCTTTTCTACCCCTTTAGTCCACTTAAACTCTTTTCTATCCCCTCTCATTGTCTCAGTCGAGGGACCACAAATACTGCTAAAATTTCTGATAAACTTTCTGTAAAAGCTAGCTATACCATAAAAAAATCTTACCTCAGTAGCACTCCTTGGAGTAGGCCATTCAAAGATAGCCTGTACCTTCTCTGGGTCCATTTTTAGACCTTCTACTGAGACTACAAATCCCAAATACACTAACTCTTTCTTCACAAAACTGCACTTCTTCAAGTTAATCAACAATTTCTCATCTCTCAACTTCTCAAACACCATACGAATATGCATCATATGTTCCTCCAATGTCTTGCTAAAAATCAAAATATCGTCTAGGTAAACAATGACAAACTTACCCAAAAATTCTTTCAGAACCTCGTTCATGAGCCGCATGAAAGTTCTCGGTGCATTGGTTAGCCCAAAAGGTATGACTAACCACTCATATACTCCTTCCTTTGTCTTGAAGACAGTCTTCCATTCATCTCCTTCTCTGATCCGAATCTGATGATATCCACTCTTCAGATCTATCTTTGAGAAATACACAGCTCCACTCAAACAGTCCATAATATCATTCATTCGTGGCAATGGAAACCTGTACTTGATTGTGATCTTGTTTATTTCCCTAGAATCTGTACACATCCTCCACTCTCCATTCTTCTTTGGTGCTAATACCGCTGGTACAGTACAGGGACTCAGACTCTCATGGATCAATCCTTTCTGTAACAGTTCATGTACTTGTCTGTTCAACTCCTCACTTTCTGCAGGTGTCATTCTGTGTGCTACCTTATTTGGCAAACTTGCTCTTGGGATCAAGTCCATCTGATGACAGATCTTTCTAACTAGTGGTAATCTATCAGGCACGTTATCGGATACAATATCTTGAAACTCATTCAACAAATCTGCAACTTCTACAGGAACATCTTCTACTTCCTCTTTACCAGCTTTTGGAATTAAAGCAAAACATACATGCTCATGCCTCATACCATCTAGGAAATTTATTCCATCAACAAAAGTTATCTTTGCATTACCACATACCTTTTCTTCAGTCTCCTTCAATAGTTTTAGCTTATGTCGCACTCCATCCTTTGTCAGGCAATAGGTATTCGCATGACCATCATGTACAGCATATCTGTCAAACTACTATGGTCTACCCAACAACATATGACATGCATCCATAGATATGATATCACACAATACCTCATCTTGGTATCCGCCAATCTTGAACTTCACCAGGCATTGTTCATTGACCGTGACCTTGTGGTCATCCTATACCCAGACAATCTGATATGGATGTGGGTGTTTCTGTCTCTTGAGCTTCAACTTTGTCACCATCTCTTCTGACACCAAATTGTCAGTGCTTCCACTATCAATGATCACATCACAACATTTACCTTCACACTTGCACCTGGTGCGAAATAGGCTCCTCCTTTGCTCAGGTTCATTCTCACCACTCAATAGGACTCTTCTATTAATCAATGTTTCTCCTCTTTCAGCATCTTCAAAATTTGATGATCTGGCATCTTCATCTACATGTGCAACTCTGGCCTGGCCTTCATTTCTCCTGTCTATTTTGCCTTGGCACTGAGGACATTCAAATGCCCTATGACCTTCTTCTCCACAGTGAAAACATGTTCCACGGAAGCCTCCTCTTCCAGATCCTTGTCCTCTTCCTCTTCCTCTCTGATCTCTATTACTCTGATCCTGAAAATGATTGGAATTATTTCCTCTCTGATTTTGACTGCTACTGGCCTCATCCTTCTTTTTCGGATCTTCATTTTGGCCACCATATGACCATCTGCCAGATCTTCCACCACGACCTCTTCCATTTTGTCTTCTCT
>BSBK01006127.1:0-75000 GCA_027943335.1 Chamaecyparis obtusa | reverse complement strand
AATGAGTGTTTGGTTAGTTTTTTAAGGGTGTGAGATTAGGAGATAGAAGATTAGATCTAGATCCTATGAGATCTTGAAGATCATATTGTTATCTGATAGTTTGTAATAGCAAAGCTACTGGTTTGCATGCTTGGAGACAAGGAGATTTCTTGGAGGCTTGTGAGCTCAAGTTCAGATCTTCCTTAGGGTTTCTATCAGTTGCTGATTTGTTTCAGAGCTGGACTAGCTAGAGTTGGATTGGATCTTTGTTAATCTTGCATAAATGTTGCCTGATTATAATTGGGCATAACCTAGAAGGCCTTACAATAGGGCATGTTAATAAAAATTTAGTTGAAAACATTGTCTTGTTGTGTAATTCTGCATTTTGGTGTTTGGCCTCTTGTGACAACTGTCCTTAATTGGATCCTCCTTGTTTATCTTACATCAGGTGGTATCAGAGCTTGAAGATATTGAGTGTGTAAACTGGTTGAGGTTGTTTGCACTAGGACCTTGTTGGTGATTTATTGCTATGGGTTTTCAAAAATCTTGAAGGATGCCTCTGACAAGATTGGACCCTAGAGTGATTGCAGATCTCTGTGATGCTATGGAATCAAAGATTACAGAAAAGGTTAGAGTTCATTTTAGATCTGAGATGGAATTGATGTACAATGACATGATTGTTGAGGTCATGAGAGCTATTGCTGGCATGCTGAGGAATCTTGGTACTAATGATGGTTATGAGGAAGATATTGAAGACTTTGAAGCTATTGAATCTAGTGGAGATGACCAAAGAGATAGATCTAGTGAAGAAAATACTGGTAGGTTGCATAGATCTAGAGCTTGGTTAAGTACTAGTTATCGAATGGAAGTTTCTACTTTCTCTGGTACTTTGAAACCTAAGGACTTGATTGATTGAATTGGTAAATTAGAATACTTCTTTGAGCTTGAAGAAATTGAAGATCCTCTTTGAGTAATATTGGCATGGACTAAGTTGAAAGGACATGTTTCTCTTTGGTGGAAAGAATTACAAAGAGATAGAGAAGATGAAGGTGAAATGAAGATCAATCAGTGGAGGTTGATGGTGACTAAATTGAAAGCTAAGTTCATACATGTTGACTATGAGCTTGATTTGTTTTTAAGAAGTTGTAGAATCTGAAGCCAAAAGATTTGACTGTGGAGGACTATACCGAGGAGTTCTATAAATTGACTATTCAGTCTGGACACAGAGAGCTTGGTAAAGAAAAAGTAGCTCGGTATGTGAATGGTTTGAGATTCAATATTCAGGAAGAGCTTGGTATGATGAAGATTGATTCACTTGAAGATACTTATTGGTATGCTTTGAAGGCATAAGATAAGTTGAAAAGGAGACAACATAGTAATTCTTGAGGGAAGGAAAAGATTGATCACTCAGTGAAGGATAAACTGACTATTAAAGATGAACTGAAATCTAGGGAATTGAAAAAGAAGACAGGTAGAGCTATTTTTAAGGGTACTTTTTATAACTATGGTGAAGAAGGACACCATTCTTTTGAGTGTACATAGAAGAAGCTTGGTGACCGATGAACTACTATGATAAATGAGAACATTCAGAATGAACCTAAATTTGAGAACTTGCTGGTTCAGAAAACATTGCTCTATGCAAAGGAGGAACCTTGTCAGAGGAGTAACTTGTTCAGGACTTGGTGCAAGTCTATAGGTAAACTTTGTGATGTAATTGTTGATAGTGGTAGTACTAATAACCTTGTTGCTAAGGACATGGTTCAAAAACTTGGTTTGAATAGAATGAAGCATCCTCATCCTTATAGAATTGGTTGGTTACAAAATAATCATGCTCTAAAAGTGAGGAAGCAGTGCTTTGCTAGTTTCAGATTGGCTAGTATAAGGATCTTGTGTTGTGTGATATTGTGGAGATGAATAGTTGTCATATATTGCTCAGTAGACCTTGGCAATATGATTGTAGAGCTATGTATGATTGTGTGAAGAATATTTTTACTATTGAGAAGAATAACAAGAAGTTTTCCCTGATTCATTTGCTAGATACAACACTCAGTAAGAGGAGTTTGAGTATTGGTATCTGAGTTGAGTTGGCAGATCCTAAGAGGAATGATGACTAGTATGGAGAACAATCCTGGGTATTATTGAGGAAAGGCTTGAAAAGACAGAGGAAGCTGAAGTGGAAGAGTATGCAATCTAAAAAGTTGGAGGACTTATATTTGAAGAACCAGTTTGGGGTTTTTGTGTTGAATCCTGGAAGATGTTCTTCCAGCCTATGAGAACATCTTTTCAAACATGGGGTGTCTAATGTAGGGGCATTCTAGGGTACTCGGTGAATCAGCATTGAGGTGTGTTGTTTTGGTTCTATGTTACTCCATTCCAGCTTTAACTGACGGTCTTAGTTATTGAAGGAATATTGGTCATTGAAGGAACTCTATAAAACCTCTTGTGCTTAGTGGAACTTGTGCTCGGTGATGCATGTGTTTCTTGGTGTTTCTTGGTTTGGTTGGTGGTTTCACTTGTGCTCAATTATTTCTCTAGTGCTTGGTAGTTCTGGTTTACCGACTGGAGTTCTTGGAGATTTGGTTGGCCAACTTGGTGCATTTATTATTGGTAGCTTTTATTGTATTCTCCTATGTAGATCTTGAGGCTGACATGGAGAATTAAATGTTTGTAAGGCTATTTGAGAGCCAACTATTTTTACATTTAATATTTGTTTGTAATAGGAGCTGACTTGGCTTAGGAGTTAATTGTTTCATCTAGCCAACTTGTGGTTGAAGATTAGTATTTAAGGAGTGTTTGGGTAGTTGTTTAAGGGTGCAAGATTAGGAGATAGAATATTAGATCTAGATCTTGTAAGATCTTGAAAATTAGATTTTTATCTGATAGTTTGTAATAGCAGAGCTAGTGGTTTGCATGCTTGGAGACAAGGGTATTTCTTGGAGGCTTGTGATCTCAATCTTAGATCTACCTTAGGGTTTCCATCAGTTGTTGATTTGGTTCAGAGCTAGACTAGCTAGGGTTGGATTGGATCTTTTTTAATCTTGTAGAACTATTTCTTGATTGTAACTGGCCATAACCTGAAAGGCCTTACAGCTGGGCATGTTAATGAAAATTTAGTTGAAAACATTGTCTTATAATGTAATTCTACATTGTGGTGTTTGGTTGCTTGTGAGGACTGTCCTTAATTGGATCCTACTTGTTTTTCCTTCATCAAAAAGGGATCCCATTGTTTGGAAGCTGATTATGATAGGTGGTCTAGACCTCTTTCTCAATAAGATCCATGGATCCAATACTAAAGTTACTGATTACTTTCTTAAGCATTGGAAAGATAGATAAATTGTGCTTTTAGGATGAAAGGTTAAGATTAATGAGAATCTTATAGGGGAGGTCATTGGTCTCTCTACGAAGGGTATTAAGTTATTCTCTGACATAAAATTCTCTAATGAAGTGATCATCAAATCTCATAATATACTAAAGAAGAGAGGCATGATCTTCTTAAAAACTCAAATAGATATTTTGTTGCCTCTTAGATTAATTCATTTTGGAGGGACATTCTGAAATTTATCATGGAATATATCATGGTTGATGAGATACTTACAAGGGTCTATGTCTACCATTTCCCTTTCCTCAACCACTTATTCCATAAGGTTATGGTTTCCTTACCTTTCAATTTGTTTTCTCGTATGAAATGCAGCATTAAGGTTCACAAGGAAAACCATAGGAAGTATTATTTTTTGCATGCATGTTTCATTTTGTTAATTCATGAGCATTTTGATAACATTTTTTCCCCATCCAATCCTATCTTAGAGTTGGATGGGTACAACATTGATGTTAGTCTCTCAGAGGATAAGAATGAGTGGGATACAGATTGGAAAGAGGGGTATTTTTCCCATTAAAAAATTATTCATAAGAAGCCCTCTTTGGGTAAGCCCCCAAGAAAGAAAGACATGTCTATTAAAATCCCTACTTGTTCTTCTTAGAAAGACAAGATAAAGATGAAGGAAACTCCCAAGAAAAAAACTAGTTTCTTATTTAGAGGACTCCCTAGAGGAATATAATGAGGCTCCTTAGTCTTCTGGAGGCTCTTAAGTTCCTTGTATCTCCCCATAGGTAGGGATAACAAGCCCAATTTTCCACATGGATTAAGGCCTGAACACCATTACTTTAATTCAAACTAATAATTCCCCATAGACATACTATTTATAGGTAGGAATTGTATCACAGATTATTTCAAGCTCATCAAATGGGTGTTCCATGAGATCAAGGATTTGAGAATAAAACATAGGGCTATCAGTAGAAAATTGGAGGAGTTGCAAGCTAAATGGGTTTCTCAAAAAGCTGATAGGGTTTTATGGACTGAAGAGGAAAGGAATGCTATGGAGAATTATCTAAAGAAAAATGTAGATATTATGGAAAAGATCAAGAAGGACAATGAAAAGAAAACTAAGAATATGGAGGATGAACTTATAAAAATAATGGAAACTAGATGAACATTACCATCGACTATAGCTACAAGGTGGTAAAAAGGACCGCTTCAACAATGAATACTATGGTGGATAAACTAGAAAAATACCAACATGGTTCTCCCTTCATGGATTTGGAGGTTTACAAGGACAAGATCAAGAATTAGGATATTGGCCCTTCAAGGAGGACTAGAGGCAATTTGAAGAGAAAAGTTGATACCTCGCCTCAACATATCCAAGTACTCAAGAAGGTGGCTCAAGAGATGTGCAACCTCGAAGCCAAGGTTCAAGATACTTTAAAATATTTAGTTAAATTAATGTAGGTTACTTTATCTAGGTTTTTAATACCTTTTTGATGTTCTTAGTTGTTGTCCTTATAGTTTTATTCTTTTTGCATCTTTTCCTTTGGCTGGGTACTTTTAATGTTTATATTATGTAACTTGTATCTTTGTGGTTTTGGTTCCCTATTAAACCCATTTTTTCCTTAATCAAAAACTTTTTAAAATAATATATATAATTGAAATAAAATATTCATATAATTATCATATATTTAATAACATCTTTCATGAATATAATCTTTTAAATCAACATAAATTATTATTAATAATTATCTATAATATAAATGGTTATGTTTGAGTCTTCATTCCTCCATAACTGCCATTATAGAACATCTTTAAATATGTATACCTAAACTAAACTAGCATTGTCAATGCTATTGAAATTATTTGAAACTATAGATCACTCTTTTGAATACAAATAAATATGATTTTGATGAAGAGATGTGAAATTTATGTATAGAAATGCACAAATAGTTGTAAAAGGAGATTAACATAAGTCTTAATGTTATTTTTTATTAAGTAAAATAGGTTTTACAGGGTGCCTAAAACCCACATCCAAAAGAGAGATTCGATCAAATGTATAAACAAAAGAATAAACTGGACAAGCAAGGAATAGGCCAGAAACCAGCCAAGGACAGAGAGCCAACAACTAAATAGAACAAATCAAACTTTTATGTTTCCCTCAATACATTGGAATCTTTCCCTATCAAGGAGATCCTTTTTGTCACTTGGGAGATATTTACCTTGTAGCCATTTAATCTTAGCATCGTTCGTGATAGCCAGGTTGGAAAACCAATCAATTGCAATATTAACTTCCCTATAAACATGAGAGATGTACACCTTTTCAAAAGAATTTAGAATAGCACAGGTTTCTTTGATCATGTTGGATATCATCCAGGAAGGAGGTGTTGGTTCCTAGATAGGATTTTACACTCCATGAGATACCAATATGCCTATGATGGATGTTAAGGATTGGTTAGTTCCAAATGTGAGCAATCTATAAGCAATTGGACCAACTATAGTGATAAGACTACCCTCTTCTTCTTTTGGCTCTGCAAAACAAAGGTAGGTGCACCTGATCCAATAGTATTAACTCTGATAGTTTTAACTCTGCCCCTTATTTGAATATTGGATCCTACAATAGATAATAGTGAGAAAGTACTAAACAACAACCTATTGTTCATTAACTCTCCATCACTGGATAGGACAACATATAAATGTAAATAAAAGTAAAGACTGGTAATGATGTAATGTTTGGGATTACAAGTTTTGAATCACTCTTCTCAACATAAATATAGGAGAATACAAGCCAATGCCTTATCCATTGGGTAAAATATCAGAGAATGGGATGAATACAATGGTTTCTGAAAAATAAATGGCCTCTAGACATAAACACAAATACTTCAACTCTTTCTTACTTATGAGAATCCTTCAAATAAATTCCATGAACACATATTCCACTTTGAGCAATATTTAACCTAACCCTAGGTTGGAACTCAAAGCACCAATACATACATATAAACCTTATGAAAAGATTTAAAGATTCAAAGAATAGAGCAAAGGAGAGACAAAGATCTAAGATTTTTATTTAGTATAACCTTTCACCATGTGCATACAGTATACCCTGAATAGAAAGCTTGCAAGATAAGAACAACCTGTACTTCTTCTCTATTGTTTGATAAAATGATATCAAAAATTACAATCCTTGACCAAAAGCTAGGGTTTCAAAAATTCTATCTTTTTAACACCTATACTCCCCATCCCTTAGAATGATCATCAAAAATCCCTTTATATAAGGAGATGCAACAAGCAACCGATCATTCTAGGGTTTACAAAATTAAACCTAAAAAGTTTTACAACAACCCCAAAGGGTTTATAATAACTATACTAATGAAACATATGAGATATTTGCAAATGAGTCATCCTGCTTTATGTCTTCAATGCTATGCTCAGCTCTTTTTCAAAAAATTTGATTTTATACCTCCCTGTCCATCTACAATGAATGTTCTCCTACAACTCAAAAACTCTGATATTTACTTGGCACGGCATCATCAACAACAAAATTAGATTCTCGTCGCAATTCAAACCTTCTACTATCTTCCCCAACTATAAATTGTACTAATGAAATCAATTCATGGCCACTGCTTTTCTTTACATGACTCACTGGTTCAAAACCCTAGCAAAAAACCTGCAGGAAATTTGAATTTGAATGAAAATAGTAACCGGCTCAATTTTAAAATGTGATCATTGATCTTAACTATTCCTAGCAGATCGGGCGGCTCACAATTCTCTCTCAACAGTCAACTGAACCTTTAAAAAAAATTTTTCCACCTCATAAATCCTCTGGTGAATGAAAATCAAACACATCAACAATGGATCGACACATTAGACCCACTTGTTATAAGCTTTGGATTGAATGGTTGGCACAAGATCGCATGGCTCTAATACACTCTATGAGATCATGTGCCATTGGTTAGATCATCCATACTGGCATCCCTTTAGAATCTTTTAGGCCCACTAACATGTCCTCATTCCTTTCTAGCTCAGCCAACCAAAACACAAAACATCAATGATGAATCATAAAATGGTCCCACTTCTGAGCTAACCCTTAACCCTTTGCCCATTTGGTGAATACGCGACTGTAAAGGTTCTCCAAGTCGCTTAATGCTTTTTGTTGCCCAAAATTTCATATCTTTCAATTCTGGCCTCTACAACTGTCTAAGTCCCTGCTACAACCTTTTTCCAATGAGAAGTTGATCCACAAGGTTTCATGCTTTGTGATCTGAACCCCATGTTCTTCAATGTTTCACCATGCCCCAGTCCAGATTGCATCACTTAATTTGTGAAACCTAGGAAGTTATTCAATTTTAAAAGGCTTGTAGGAAATGTTGTTGCAAGGTTCCGCAAAAGTGTTCAGTGTCAAAAAATTTCTGTGTTTTTGACCTTCACTCTGAAAGCTCAGTGTGTTTTTGACCTTTGCTCTAAAACCTTCTGTGTTTTCATCTCCCGTGCTTCACACTTCTTTTGGCATTGGCTTTTCCCTAAGCGCGTAACTCTAAACAGGTGGGTCCCAGTTCCTCATAACCATTTCTTGTGCGAAAGATCTGACGGTCGTCGCATGTTCACATGGGATCTTCTAACCCCATGCAATCATGCAACAACCATCTGATTAGGATCTCAGTGGGTCTGTTTGTCAGAGAATCTTATGGGTGGTGGTAGGCAGAGATCTAACGGTCGTTGTATGTTCTCATGGGATCTTTCGAGCCCATGAGATCATGTGACAACCATGAGATTGGTTTCTTCTGTGGGTTGTGGGTCCTTGCTTTGCTAATTTTTTTGATGCTGATTGGCTGAGAGTTTGGTGACATTGTGGTTGTCAGTGGGGCCATATTTTATTGGTGAGATTCTTAGAGGAGATTGTTCTTGTCCTCTAACTTGGCGAGGTCGAATAAGGTTTTTCCTTGTCGCATGATAGCCAATATGATTTAGCAGAGCCCTATTTTCTTAGCAAATGCACGAGTGCACATTCATGGTCCAATAGGGAGGTCATACCTCTTGTCACATGATCACATGCAGCCTTCTATCTACATGCAACCATGTGACAAGCCTTCACCAGTCAACAAAAGTCTACAGCCCCTGGTGGGGCCTTGGCTGGTGATATGTCTATTTTTGGATGGCTGGCAAGGTAATGGCATGGCTTTCAGTGGGTCAGATTGGTGTGGTTAGTTTTGCAAGCTCAAGGTGTCTTGTGTGGTAGATCCAAAAGGGCTTGTCACATGATCACATGCGGCTTTCTAATTGCATGTGATCATGCAACCAACATTATTTTGAAATAGTGCAGCCTGAGTTTTATCAATGTTTGATTTAAAGGACATGTGCAAAGCTGAGGGAGATTCTAAGAGGCTTGTTGCATGATCACATGAAGGCTTTTGAGCTCATGTGATCATGTTTGCAGTGCTATTTCAAAGTGGTGCAACTATTTTTTTGCAGACTATCTTCTAGGGAGATGTTTGCAAGTGTGGGTAGCTCAGAAAATTGATGTCACTAGGATAGTTGCAAGTTGTGGAGTTGATGAAGAAGTCTAGGCAGCCGTCAGGGGTCAATTCTTTATCCCAGCAAGGTACCAGTTAGCATTCATAGTGAGGCTTTTGTGTAGAAAAGGATGATGAATCCAGGTTGCTTGCCTGCAGGTAATTGTAGTACAGGGATGGGTACTCAAGGTTATTTATCTGATTGGTTGAGATGTTGAAAAATTTATTTATGATCAAAATTTGTACCCTAGGGTTGGATATTGTATTGTTTAATCTTGTAACCCTAGTTAGTCTTTTGACTCCTACCTGCGTGCAGTTGAGGGATGTATATAGTGTTTTTTGGAGCTTGTAGAGCTCAGAATTCACATTTTGTAAAGAAGAAAGACTCTTTCTTGGGAAGCTATCTGTGGCATTTCTTCCTACCCTTTGGTTTCCCACATTCTATAATTCCCATTGATAATACAAATATTGTAGAGGTATTTTGTGACAATCCTTCATGTCCCTGTGCTTCATCATTTGCATTATCTCTTATTGGATTTAAGTTTATGAATGTTTTCAATGGAAACTTAGGGTTCCTGATCCCTCTTACTTTCAACTTATATGTGTACTACTGTGTATGATCTGATATGAATGATTTTGTGGGTATTCTTCAACCCCCTGTCATTCTATCTCATTCCTATGCCCTTTTGCTAAAAAGAATGTCTGCTTGCAGGTCATAGGTTGTGTCTAATGTTCAGGCCCTCCTATGAAACACTTATGCAAGCCTATTTAGTAAGTTGTGACCTACTAGACCTGAGCTTTTCATTGATCCCATCCCTCTATACTGAGATCCAAACCCTAATTTTAGTGCATCACCTAGTAGGTAGTTTTCTTTCAGTTATTTCCCTTTCATGCACTCCTTCTATCCCTTTCCCTCAAAAGATTTACTTTCCTATTTAAGATTAGACTAAGGTGATAATCCAAGAGGAACCAACCTAGAACTTGGAGGTCTCATCTCGGTTAGCAAAAGGTCCCACAACCTTGAGATGATTCTCAAGTTATACTGAGTTATCAAGACTATGAGAGCTTGAGACAGAAGTGCAAATTCAGTGTATAACAATTTCTAGCACACCCGGTGGGACTGAAGTTTAGATTCATGTTAAAAATTATGCAATCTCTGATATACTGATTACATAATATAGACCTTTCAGAGGTTAATATTCAAGTATATTTGGTGACTCAGCTTTGGTCACCATGATGAGCCAAAGAAAGGAAGATCACAATAACATTTCAAAGGATTATTTTGATTGCATCATAGAAGATTTTTGTGCGAATTTTGATGCTATTGAAAGAGCTATTCCTGTGATCCTTCCTCAAGCTGATAGCTTAGATGAGCTATTAGCTTTTCAAGCTGAAGAAGAGAATGATCCTCTAACTGTAGAAGATGATTTGCCTTGGCTACCCATGATGGAGGATGACCATAAAATAAAAGGAGAAGCAATCAAAGGAGGTCCTGCCTTCAAAATTTTGAGAGGCTGCCCCATCAGATACTTGGCTCAGAAGGATTTTACTGAGACCTCTCCATGTGATCAATTAGAGGAAGGTAAACTTGATCTTATTTTTATAGAGGCAGTGCATCCTCATTTGCCAAAATTTTATGTGCCTCACATCCTTGTAGCTATCCTCATGAGTCCAATGAAAAATATCCTGATAAGGAAAGCTAACTATTTTTTGCAACCAGTGAAAGGTTTTGTTTGACCAGGTCTCTACACTGGTTAGTTTAGGATAGGTTAGGATTCCTGCTTTCTTCTAGCTTTCTAAGTTAGTGTTTCTTGTTTTCCAAGAAGTGCTCGAGCACAGTCTGGTTCAATTTTTGTCCCTGTCAAGTTTTTGTGTCCTTGAGATAACTCTGTGCCCAATGGATTGCATCAAGGTCACTAGTCCAATGTCTAGTAGGCTGACATCCCATAGAAGTGGCCAAAATGTTGCCCAAAATTTCATATCTTTCAATTCTGGCCTCTGCAACTATCTAAGTCCCTGCTGCAACCTTTTTCACGTGTGAAGTTGATCCACAAGGTTTCATGCTTTGTGATCTGAACCCCATGTTCTTCAATGTTTCACCATGCCCCAGTCTAGATTGCATCACTTAATTCACGAAACCCAGGATGTGATTAAATTTTAAAAGGCTTGTAGGAAATGTTGTTGCAGGGTTCTGCAAAAGTTTTCAGTGTCAAAAACTTTCTATGTTTTTGACCTTCGCTCGGAAAGCTTAGTGTGTTTTCGACCTTCGCTCTAAAACCCTCTATGTTTTCAACTCCTGCGCTTCACACTTCTTCTTCTGGCATCGGCTTTTCCCTAAGCACGCAACTCTGACTAGGTGGGTCCCAGTTCCTCATAACCATTTCCAGTGCGGAAGATCTGACAGTGGTTGCATGTTCGCATGGGATCTTCCGACCCCATGTGATCATGTGACAACTATCCAATTAGGATCTCAGTGGGTCCATTTGTCAAAGAATCTTGTGGGTGGCGGTAGGCAGAGATCTAATGGTTGTCGTATGTTCTCATGGGATCTTTCGAGCCCATGAGATCATGCAACAACTGTCAGATTGGTTTCTTCTATGGGTTGTGGGTCATTGCTTTGCTGACATGTTCGATGCTGATTGGCTGAGAGTTTGGTGACATTGTGGTTGTCAGTGAGGCCAAATTTTATTGGTGAGATGCTTAGAGGAGATTTTTCTTGTCCTCTAACTTGGCGAGGTCTAATAAGGTTTTTCCTTGTCGCATGATCATGAATATGATTTAGCAGAGCCCTATTTTCTTAGCAAATGCACGAGTGCAAATTCATGGTCTAGCAGGGAGGTCATACCACTTGTCACATGATCACATGTGGCCTTCTAACCACATGCGACCATGCCACAAGCCTTCACTAGTCAAAAAAAGTCTACAGCACCCAGTGGGGCCTTAGCTGGTGATGTGTCCATTTCTCGATGGCTTATAAGGTAGTGGCATGGATTTTAGTGGGTCAGGTCAGTGTGGTTAGTCTTGTGGGTCTGAGGTGTCTTGTGTGTCAGATCCAAAAGGGCTTTTTGCATGATCGTATGCGGCTATCTCATTGCATGAGATCATGCGACCAGCATTATTTCTAAACAGTGTAGCCCAAGTTTTACCAGTGTTTGATTTACAAGACATGTGTGAAGCTAAGGGAGATTCTAAGAGGCTTGTCGCATGATCACATGAAGGCTTTTGAGCTCATGTGATCATGTGACCAGTGCTATTTCAAAGCGGTGCAACTATTTTTCCACGGACTCTCTTCTAGCGAGATGTTTGCAAGTGTGGGTAGCTCAGAAAATTCATGTTGCCAGGATGGTTGTAGGTTGCGGAGTTGATGAAGAAGTCTCAGTGGCTGTCAGGGGTCAATTATTTGTCCCAGCAAGGTACCAGTTAGCATTCATGGTGAGGATTTTGTGCAGAAAAGGATGATGAATCCAGGTTTCTTGCCTGTAGGCAATTGTAGTATAGGGATGGGTACTCAAGGTTATTTATCTGATTGATTGAGATGTTGTAGAATTTATTTATGATCAAAATTTTTACCCTAGGGTTGGATATTGTATTGTTTAATCTTGTAACTTGGTTAGTCTTTTGACTCCTACTTGCATGCAATTGAGGGATGTATATAGTGTTTTTTGGAGCTTCTAGAGCTTATAATTCACATTTTGTAAAGAAGAAAGACTCTTTCTTGGGAAGCTATCTGTGGCATTTCTTCCTGCCCTCTGGTTTCCCACATTCTATAATTCCCATTGATAATACAAATATTGTAGAGGTATTTTGTGACAATCCTTCATGTCCCTGTGCTTCCTTGTTTGCATTATCTCTTATTAGATTTAAGTTTATGAATTTTTTCAGTGGCAACTTACGGTTCCTGATCCCTCTTACTTTTAGCTTATATGTGTACTACTGTGTATAATTTGATATGAATGAGTTTGTGGGTATTCTTCATCCCCCTATCATTCTGTCTCATTCCTATGCCCTTTTGCTAAAAAGAATGTCTGCTTACAGGTCATAGGTTGTGTCTAATGTTTAGGCCCTCCTATGAAACACTTATGCAAGCCTATTCAATAAGTTGTGACCTACTAGACCTGAGCCTTTCATTAATTCCATCCCTCTATACTGAGATCCAAACCCTAATTTCAGTGCATCACCTAATAGGTAGTTTGCTTTCAGTTATTTCCCTTTCATGCACTCCTTCTATCCCTTTCCCTCAAAAGATTTACTTTCCTGTTTAAGAGTAGAGTAAGGTGATAATCCAAGAGGAACTAGCCTAGAACCTAGAGGTCTCATCTCGGTTAGCAAAAGGTCCCACAACCTTGAGATGATTCCCAAGTTATATTGAGTTATCAAGACTACAAGAGCTTTAGACAGAGGTACAAATTCAGTGTATAACACTTTCTTTAACTAAAGTTAGGTCAAATGATTCAGCGAACAAAGCATTTTGCTAAATCACTGAGTGTTAAATTAACCCTGAGTTGTATTCCGTGAATGCACAAAAACCTTTATTCACCAGTTCACCAGATGTTTGTCTTAACCCTCCTCAGGAAACTACTTTATACTTGGTGAATCAGTGACTAAAGGGGCTTCACCATTTTATTTTGAGACTCAGTGAATAGACATTTTCATGCATTCACCAGATCATTTGGAGTATTACTAATTTATTTCATGAATGAGCGAATCAAAGAAAGTTTTATCAGAACCACCAATCACTTTTTCTGGGCCACCAAACCTTAGAAAATACATAGCCTCCAAATTATTGAAATATTTTATAACCTTGGGCCCACCTGGAAACTGGCCGCATGTCAACACACCATTCATTGTTTCTACTCAGTCACCTCTGACACAAGACCCACTACCCTCTGACATCTAATTGGACGGCGGGTGAAAGATCACATGGGGGAATAATATTCCATGTGATCATGCATCGATTGTTGATCAAAATCTCTAACATAGGGCCCACTGACAAGCTCCAACTCATTATCATGTGGACCAATGAGAAGCTGCCATTTGTGTACACATAGCAGTGGACCCGTCTTACTTTGTTTCCTTTGAATAAATTAAGATCGATGGTTGTCTTAAGATTTCATGCCTCTGACACATCCTTTGAGAACTTACACTCATCATTGGATTAAGACATTGTCAGAGCCAGGCCCAAGAAAGGATAAAGGCCGAAAACATTAGAAAATACTAAGCATTCAGACTTAGGAAAAATCAATGCCTCCGGTCACTGAGACTTTAAGAAAAACAAAGGAATGACCTCCGCGGGGTGATAAAAAATATAAAGCACATGATTTATAAGTAATTTAAGTGGCCCAAAAATTAATGCAAAAATAGATTTAAACCAAGGCACACTAGGGTTTTCTTTCCCAATGGCTAGAATATGAATTTTTTACCTAGGGTTTTAGCCAAGAAGATGAAAAATAATTGCAGAGGCCTGGAGAAAAATGCTACAGCCATGAAATTTTTACTTGTGCTAATAGTGGCTCATTCTCGGGGATGTGTAACTCTTGTAGATACAATGAGAAGCTAGAATCTCCTGGTGCAGCAAACCAGAACCAAAATTTTGAATGAAAAATAGGGAACTGTACACAAAACTTAAAAACACAACTGTATAGAGACTCAAAAATTTTAGAAGTAGAACTTCAAAAATTGACCATGAACAAGAAGCTCCAGAAGCTCTCATGTTAAATTCTTCAGAATGTAAGAACTTGGTCCCCATTTTTCTTCAACAATATATGGTCCTAACCAAATGGGATCAAACTTCCCATGTTTTCCTCTTTCTTCCATTCTTGCATTCCACATTAATACCACATCTCCTTCTACAAAATTTCTCTGAGTAGCCCTCTTGTCATACAAGACTTTGCACTGGGCCTCCAACTTCTCATTCTTATTATGTGCATCATTCCTTACCTCATTTAGCTGAATCAAGTCATTCATCCTGATTGTCATGTCTTCTTCTACTTCATCATCATATGTCTAAATGAACTGGTACATCTGTACCAAATTATTTTGAGGTAATCTTGCATTGATTCCATACACTAAGTCAAAAGGGGCACATCCTATTGCCTTCTTGATTGTAACTCTATCAGCCTATAGGGCTTGTAGCAATTTGGAATCCCAAGCCTTCTTATTTTTATCCAAGACTATTTTCAGAATCTTAATTAAACTCTTGTTGCTAGATTCTGCCTGGCCATTACCCTGTGGATGGTAAGCAGAAGAATATGAAATTTTAATACCATTATGTTAGAAAAATTCAACAAGCTCTTTTGACCTAAAACATAATGCATTATCAACCCACCATGGTCTCTGGGCAACCAAATCTTGTCAAGATATTCTGCATCATAAAATTTGTTACCACCTTGCTAGCTGCTCTTCTTGTAGGCATTGCCTCAACCCACTTGGTGAAATATTTAGTTGCCACTAAGATGTAAGAATTTCCACCACTAGACTTGTTAGGGATTTCACCAATGAAATCCATACCCCACTTTTGGAAAGGAGCTTGAATAGAAACAGTCTTGAGAGGCACAATCCCATTAAATTTTAATTTTCCTGCAAACCTTTGGCAAGGATCACACTTCTTGACAAACTGATGGGTATCTTTAAAAAGTGAAGGCCACCAAAAACCTTCCCTAATGATCTTGTGGGTTGTAGTCTTTTCCATGTAGTGTCCTCCACAAATTCCATTGTGCATCTCTTCCATCAAAAGCTTGGCTTTATCATGGTCTACACACCTAAGAAAAACACCTTCATTGCTTCTCCACCAAAGTTCATCATTTATAATTGCATATCTCAAAGAGTGGAGTTTAACAATTCTCTTCTTATTGTCATCCAGTTCAGGGGGTAAGACCATCTTTTGTAAATATTTGACAATATCTTTGTACCATCCACAATAGTCCATGTTACATGTATAAGGCTTCTGATATTCTTCTAGCATATTTATCTGGTTTGCATTTAAATTACTGTGGACCATCAACTTTGCTAGTCCCAACCCTCTTACTAGCTTTGTAATGTGGATGTCAATGTTAAATTCCTGAATTCTATTAATCCACCTACATCTTCTTCCTGAAACCTCTTATTGGACCAAGATGTCCTTGACTACAGCACTTGGAACATAAGAAACCACTGTGGCTCCCACCAAATAACATCTGAATGTCTTAATAGCCTTGACCAAGACATAAGCCTATTTTTCAATGATATCATAGTTTAATTCTCCTACTTGTAAAGTCTTGCTGAAAAAAGAAATAGGTTGTTCAAAACCATCTGCATTCTTTTGTAAAAGTACTGTAGCAATAGTATGGGCAGATGCAAAAGAAAAGATCTGCATGGGTTTTCTATAATCTGGTGTCTTTAAGACTAGGGCATGTTTAATGGCCTTTTTAATGTCATTAAAGGCCTGAACTGCTTCAGTATTCTATTCAACCTTTGCCCCTTTCTTCAACATTCTTGATATGGGAATACTAGTTTCTGCAAAGTTTGTAATAAACCTTCTTAAGAAATTGACCTGTCCTAGAAAGGACTGAATTCCCTTGACATTCTTTGGTAAAGTTAGTTTGTCAATAGCTTCCACTCTTTCAGGGTCTATCCTCACCCCATCCTTTGAAACAATGTTCCCTAAGATTTTCCCTTCTATCACACCAAAGGCACACTTTTTTGGGTTCAAAGAAACCCCATATGCTAATGCTTTGAGGAAAAAAATTTCTAAGTGTTGGCAATGTTGTTCCTCTTTAGCTGAGAAAGCTATCAAATCATCCTGATACACCACCATAAATCTATCAGTGAAATCTGCAAAGGCTACATCCATAGCCCTCTGAAAAGTGGCACCTACATTAGTCAACCCAAAAGGCATCCTTACATAAACATATGTTCCCTATGGAGTTGTAAATGTAGTTTTAAATTGTTCTATGTCCTTGACCATAACTTGATTGTAACTAGAAAAGTCATCCATCATGGACATCAATTCTGATCCAGTGACTTTTTGCAACATATTCTCCATGTTTGGTAACCCATAGTTATCCTTCAAAGAATTTATGTTAAGATTCCTAAAATCTACACATAATCTGATGTCACCATTCTTTTTTCTAATAGGCACTAAATTTGAAACCCAAGTAGAATTCCTGATAGGCTTAATTATTCCAGCATCCATCATCTTCTTGAGTTCACTCTGTATTTTGGGCACTAGGGTAGGGTTAATAGGTCTCAATTTTTGTCTGAAAGGTTTTGTGCCCTCCTTGAGTGGAACCTCATGCTGAAAAAGGTCCTCTCTATAAGCTTTAAGGTCTTCATAAGACCAGGCAAAAACATGCCTAAATTTTCTGAGTAGGTCAATCAATTTTTTTCTAATTCTTGGGGAGAGAGACCTGCCTATATAAACTTTCTTGGGAGCTATCCTTGTTCCCAATTTTATTTCTTCAAGCTCATTGCTTTTATTAGTACTAGCAGAGAAGGCCTTGTCTTTATTGTCAAATTCTCATTCAAGAGTAACTAGTCCCTTAGGAACCCTATTTGATTTTAACTGCAAAACCTCTTTCCCAAAGATGACATTTTTTCCATTCACTGTATTAACATAAGCACTAAAATCTATTTCTTTGTCACCAAAGTGAGATTCACAATGGAGAAACCTTAATATGTCTTGATCATCAGAGAAGACCTGCCAATTATCTAGATTGTTAGGAATCGAAGGCCTGGCCTATACCTCTATATTGGAAACATCTACAAATGTAACATCTTTTGGTCTAAGAGCTATATTAGCCAATAAATTTTCCATTCTATTATGACTTCTTTCCATCCAATAGATATTAAAAGAACTAAAGCCTTCAATCTCATCCCATACTACATTCCTATATTGTTTCAATAACTGATTCTTTGAAGCATACTTTGATCTTATTTGGGGTACAACCAATTCTGAGTCACCTATTACCTTCAAACATTTTATGCCATGCCTTGATGCTAATCTCAGACCAATCAGTAGAGCCTCATACTCTACAACATTATTTGTGCATGAAAACAACAAAGTAAATGAGAACTTGAAAGTTTTACCATTTGGAGATATGAGCAATATTCCAACTCTAGACCCCTCTTCCTCTGCTTCCTTATCTTGGACTTTAAAGGCATTAATATCAGTATTAAGGAAACAATTCATAGTGTTTTCTTCTTCTTCCTCAATCATGTGTCGAGTCCTAGATTCCCTAGTGATTTTAATATTGTGTACCTCCAACATGAATGTAGCAAATGATAAGTCACATTGTATGCTTCCTCCCATAGAAGCACTCCATTTTCTTGATAGCAACATTCCATATTGGGGAGGAATATCAACTACCAAGACACTCATGGTTAATTGTTTATTGGGGTATGCTTCCAATCTGTAAGGAAAAGCCTTAATAGTACCAACAACTGGTACTTCTCTTGAATCCATTTCTTGACACCTACCATGGGGTGTATCCACCTTTAATCCTAATGACTTCATAACCTCAGTAGGCATAACAGTATTTGATGCTCCAGAATCAATCATGCAATTCTTTAGCAGCTTTCCATTATTTGCAAAGTTAGGGAAAAAGGATTAACTAATCCTACTGTAGTATTGACAACATTTGTGTCCAAATAGATTTGAGGGATTTTAGAAACAATCTCCTCACTAAAATTTTCATCTTCATCATTCATAGTTGCTATTTGTTTCTCAGCTTTTTTTGTTTTTTGAGAATCAGTATGTACTACACTCTTTACCCATTTTAAGGCATTTTCCTTGTGTTCTTCTATTCTCATCATCTCTAATAATGGAACTTTGATAGTAATTTGAGACAAAAATTTACTCATATCAATTGGAACATACTTTAAATCAGATACATCTGGCATTGAATCTACAATCTCTTTATCATTCTCTTGGATAGATAATTCTGTAGGTTTGTCAGTTTGGGCTTTATTCTTCTTTTGCAAGGATGGAACAAACTTAGCTATAGGTTTGGCTTTTATCTTATAAACAATATTAGGCTTAACATTTTTCTTTATCTTGGCCTTATCAATAGGATAGGTATCCTTAGTTTTATCCTGTGGTGTTTTTGCATTTTTGTCTGTTTTCCTGATAAAAATTCCAGTAGGCTTCTAACTTGAATCACCAACAACTCTATTTCTCAAGTTATAATTTACTTTTGCCTGAGTAACCAAATTGGCTATTATCAAGGCAATTTCCTCATCAGAAGGTCTTCTTAAAGTAGTTGTTTTCTCATTCTTTTGAACATTACACTGGATGTTGTCAGGCTCACTATCTTCATCATCTGAAAAAACTTGCTGATGATATGATTCATTTCTAGTTTAAGAATGTGAGACATCTTGATTTTCATCCTCTTCAGCAGAGTCCACCTCACTCAAAACATGAGAAGAAAACATCCCACATCCCTGGTCATCATAAGGTTGTTCCTCATTGCACTCCTGCTCTTCTTGAGAAGAGATATTTTGGGATATGGCACAATAATCAGGATCATGTGGTGATTGACAAGCAATACACCATGGGACTTCTTCCACCACATTCATTGAGTTTCTTTGCAATGGATTAGGGGTCCTATCATTTGGTTTATCTCTTTTCTCCAAAACAAAAGGCTTTCCATTGAGTATTGTAGGGGTAATTCTGCATTCTTGGCAATTTGTTGAAGTTATTAAATGGAGGCTTGTCTCCTCCTGTAGCTTTATTACCTCTATTTTCACCAAGCTTCAAATCTTTAATTGCTTTCAAAATCTTCTTTAAGCTTTCATCATCCTTAAGTTTCACACCTTGAGGCTTTCCTAGATCCTTTCTATTCAACAAAGGGGACTTGCTATCTTCTCTCCTTCCCAACTTTCTTGAAATTCTCTGGTTACTTTCTATGTTCACAGCCAGCTTGTAAGCTTCGACAAGACTCCTTGTATTTTTATCTCTTAAAAGGTAACCCATCTTAGAGTCAAAAGCATTTAAGTATGTGACAAGACACACTTTGTCATCCAATTTGATAACCTGCAACAATTTATGCATGGCCTTTTGAAATCTAACATTAAATTCAACAACATCCTCATTGAACTTCTTTTTTATGTTATTGAATTCATTCAACATAATACCCTCATGTGTTTTATCACCATATTGTTCTTTAAAACAATGCCTAAGCTGATCCCATGAACCAATGCTACCATGTGGCAAAGCTCTAAACCAATCCCTTGAATCTTCTGTGAGGGATTGCACAAATAATTTCATGATAACATCATTTGGCACAATATTGTAATCATCAATTACATCAATAAATTTCTTTAAATGCTCCTCACAAGTTACAACATTGCTTCCTATAAACTTAGGAAGCTTCTTTCTAATTTCTTTAGGGATGGGGTTAGGATAACCAGGGATACCATCAAAAACCAAATATTTACATCTTTCATGAATAATCCCTGAATTAGGAAAACTAGCACCCTGAGTTGTGGATGCATTAGTATTTGTGGTGGCAAAACCTTTAAAACCTCCTGGTGGAGGAACACCAGTTGTCTGATTAGCTAAGTTTGCAGTATTAGCTCCTTGTGTCATATTAGAATTAGTAAAATTTGTAGGTCTTATAGACCCTCTAATAAAATCAATTTTCTTTTTCATTTCTAATGTTGAAGCCTCTAGTTCTACCTTTTCAAGTTCTTTGGTTAACAATTTTGTTCCTTCTTAGCCTTTTCAAGGTCTGCTTCCAATCTCAAAGCCTGGTCTATAGGATTCTTAGGGTTTACAGGCTCTTTAATTGAAATACCTTTCTCTTTTTGTTTCCTTTTATCCTTTGGAACTCTTGTTTCAAACACCTGATGGACAACAAGAAGTTCATTTGTATGTTCGGGAATAGGGACCTGATTTATAGCTTCTAAATTTAATAGTTGTCTTCTTAACTGATCAGCCATTATCATGGCATGTCTAATTTTTTCTTCTTTTTCTTTTTGTCTTTTCTACCTAAAGGCTTCCTGTTCATGAATCCTCCTTTCCAATTCATATACTTCCTCAAATATTTCCTTACAATCAGGCAATATTGTTTTTGATTCAACCTGTTGTGTTTGAGGCCCTTCCTACTGATCCTGAGACTCATGAAGACCTTGGGGTGATGAAGAACCAAGGGTGAAAGGGGGGAGAAAGTCTTGACCACTTCTACTTTTACTCCTAGACCTTCCTTCCCTTCCATGTTGTTTATTAGGATTCATCCTCCTATTTTGGGGTAGTTTTTCACCCTCTCTTTCTATGGGGGAGTAATAACCCTCATACTAATTCAGGCCTAGATCAACTGCCTCCTCATATTCTGAGGCATTTCCCTCTTGACTAGTGGGTTTAATACTTGCTTGTCTTGAGTTACCTTTTTGTTTCCAAGTAAGAGACATATCATTGCTATCTTTTTCTCTTCTAACTTGGCCTCTTCTAGATGTGGTAGGAAGCCCACCCTGTAGACTTTCCTCTTGGTGCTCCCTACTATAAGACCTTGTGTTTTTGAAACTCATAATGATATTCTATATAAAGCACTAGTTATAGAGAAGTTTAGAGAGTCACCACTCACAATCTAGTGAGATAATTTGGAAACTATTAAATCTGACTCTTATACTCTTTAATGAAGTCCACTGGATAAATAATAAGCTAGCTAGGAGTCAAAGCTCTACTCATACACACATTATTTATATTGATTTGTAACACCAGAGATATCAAAGGATTGAAATAGGTAGGTCAGGAGTCCAGCTCAACTTGAAACATGCACTATTTTCTCTTGACAATATTTCTCTATTCTCCAGTAGAGTCACTTATTTGATGGTGACTCGGAAGGCTTGAATCAATCTAGGTAATGAGATATTGAATGTTTGTAACATAAAAAGTGATTTAGAACAAGTTTTACTTCTTTATTATGCTCTAGTCCCTAGCGGAGTCACCATTTTGTTCATTCCTAGATAGGATTTTACACTCCATGATATACCAATATGCCTATGATGGATGTTAAGGATTGGTTAGCTCCAAATGTGAGCAATCTATAAGCAATTGGACCAACTATAGGGATAAGACTACCCTCTTCTACTTTTGGCTCTGCAAAACCAAGGCGGGTGCACCTGATCCAATAGTATTAACTCTGATAGTTTTAACTCTGCTCCTTATTTGAATATCAGATCCTACAACAGATAATAGTGAGAAAGTACTAAACAAAAACCTATTTTTCATTGACTCTCCATCACTAGATAGGACAACATATAAATGTAAATAAAAGTAAAGACTGGTAATGATGTAATGTTTGGGATTACAAGTTTTGAATCACTCTTCTCAACACAAAGATAAGAGAATATAGGCCAATGCCTTATTCATTGGGAAAAATATTAGAGAATAGGATGAATAAAATGGTGTCTGAAAAAGAAATGGCCTCTAGACATAAACACAAATACTTCAAATTTTTCCTACTTATGAGAATCCTTCAAATAAATTCCATGAACACATATTCCACTTTGAGCAATATTTAATCTAACCCTAGGTTGGAACTCAAAGCACCAATACATACATATAAACCTTATGAAAGGATTTAAAGATTTGAAGAATAGAGCAAAGGAGAGACAAAGATCTAAGATTTGTATTTAGTATAACCTTTCACCATGTGCATATAGTATACCCTGAATAGCAAGCTTGCAAGATAAGAACAACATGACTTCTTCTCTATTGTTTGATAAAATGATATAAAAAATTACAATCCTTGACCGAAAGCTAGGGTTTCAAAAATTCTATCTTTTTAACACCTATAATCCCCATCCCTTAGAATGATCATGAAAAATCTCTTTATACAAGGAGATGCAACAAGAAACTGATCATTCTAGGGTTTACAAAATTAAACCTAAAAAGTTTTACAACAACCCCAAAGGGTTTACAATAACTATACTGATGAAATAGATGAGATATTTGCAACTGAGTCATCTTGCTTTATGTTTTCAATGCTATGCTCAGCTCTTTTTCAACAAATCTGATTTTATACCTCTCTGTCCATCTACAATGAATGTTCTCCTGGAACTCAACAACTCTGATATTTACTCAGCATGGCATCATCAGCAACAAAATTATATTCTCGCTGCAATTCAAACCTTCTACTATCTTCCCCAACTGTAAATTGTACTGATGAAATCAATTCCTAGCCATCGCTTCTCTTTACATGACTCACTGGTTCAAAACCCTAGCAAAAAACCCTGCAGGAAATTTGAATTTGAATGAAAATAGTAACCGGCTCAATTTTAAAATGTGACCATTGATCTTAACTATTCCTGGCAAATCAGGTGGCTTGCAATTCTCCCTCAATAGTCAACTAAACCTTTAAAAAGTCTTTTGCCACCTCATAAATCCTCTGGCGAATGAAAATCAAACACATCAACAATGGATCAGTACATTGGACCCACTTGTTATAAGCTTTGGATCGAACGGTTGGCACAAGATCGCATCGCTCTGACACACTCTATGAGATCATGCACCGTCTGTTAGATCATCCATACTAGCATCCCTTTAGAATCTTCTAGGCCCACTGACATGTCCTCATTCCTTTCCAGCTCAGCCAACCAAAACACAACACATCAGCGATGAATCATCAGATGGTCCCACTTCTCAGCTAACCCTTAACCCTTTGCCCATTTGGTGAATACATGACTACAAAGGTTCTCCAAGTCGCTTAATGCTTTCTTTAACTACAGTTAGGTCAAATGATTCAGCAAACAAAGCATTTCACTAAATCGCTAAGTGTTAAATTAACCCTGAGTTGTATTCCGCGAATGCACGAAGACCTTTATTCGCTAGTTCGCTAGATGTTTGTCTTAACCCTCCTCAAGAAAGCACTTTATACTTGTCAAATCAGTGACTGAAGGGGCTTCACCATTTTATTCTGAGACTCAACGAATAGACATGTTCACACATTCACCAAATCATTTGGATTATTACTAATTTATTCCCTGAATGAGAAAATCAAAGAAAGTTTTATTGGAACCGCCAATCGCTTTGTCTGGGCCACCAAACCCTCTTCAATACATAGCCTCCAAATTATTGAAATATTTTATAACCTTGGGCCTTCCTAGAAACCTGCCACATGTCAACACACCATTCTTTGTTTCTACTTGGTCACCTCTAACACAAGACCCACTACCCTTCAGCATCTAATCGGACGGTGAGCACAAGATCACATGGGGGAAGAATATTCCATGCAATCATGCACTAACCGTTGACCAAAATATCTGACACAAGGCCCACTGACAAGCTCCAACTCATTATCATGTGGACCAATGAGAAGCTACCATTTGTGTACACATAGTAGTGGACCCACCTTACTTTGTCACCTCTGAATAAAGTAAGATCGATGCTTTTCTTAAGATCACATGCCTCTGACACATCCTTTGAGAACTTATGCCCACCATTGGATTAAGATGTTGTTAGTGCTAGGCCCAAGAAAGGATAAAGGCCAAAAACATTAGAAAATATTAAGCATTGGGACTTAGGAAAAATCAATGCCGCCGGTCGCTAAGACTTTAAGAAAAACAAAGGAATGACCTCCACAGGGTGATAAAAAATATAAAGCACATGCTTTATAAGTAATTTAAGTGGCCCAAAAAGTAATGCAAAAATATATTTAAACCAAGGCACACTAGGGTTTTCTTTCCCAACGGCTAGAATATGAATTTTTTGCTTAGGGTTTTAGCTAGGAAGATGAAAAATAATTGCAGAGGCCTGGAGAAAAATGCTACAGCCATGAAATTTTTACTTGTGCTAATAGGAGGGTGAGTGAGGTTTAAGTAGTTAATGATATTCATCGAGTCTCCTTCAAGCTAGAGCTTCTTGACCCCAATTTCTTGGGAAAGTTTGGTGACTTGGAGAGCCGCACAAGCTTCAACAAAGTGGTTAGATTGAGATCCCAGAGGTAAAATGATAGCCACCAGACCAAGACCAAAGTTGTTTCTGATAATCCCTCCACTTCTAGATTGGCTAGGGTTCCCTTTGGCAGCTCCATCAAATTTGGCTTTCACCTAGCTAGTTGGGGGACAGCTCCAAATGCAGTTGTATCTTTTCTCTTGGGTCACTTCCTTAGGCTTTCTTGCAAGATGGTTAGTTCTTCCACAATAGAAAAAGTTTTCCTTTACAGCATGTTGGATTTTTTCAAAAATAATTTTAGGGGGGGAGGAGTGATCATGGAAAATGTGATTGTTGCACTCTTTCCAGACTCCCCAGCATAGGTGAGGAAGGACCCAAGTGCAAAATGACCGGAAGTCTAGGTTAAACAATTTGAAAGCCCATTGAGAGAAGAGAACATGGAAAGATAGGGGAAAACTCTAGGATAAGTCTAGGGCCGAGAGGAGGCATTTCCAAATGTTAGAAACAAAAGAGCAGTGAATAAATAAATGATCCATTGATTCTTCTTGACATTTGCAAAGAACACACCTATTTAGGATTTGGAATCCATGGTTGATGAGATTGTTAATTTTGAGGATATGTTTCTGGAGCAGGAGCTAGAAGAAAACATTGATCTTGGGGTAAGGCCTGGGATCCAAGCTTTGGCCCACATCATTTTAGCTTCTTGGATATGAGGAATATATTGGTAATAGGTTGTGGCTACAATGTAGATACCATTTGGAGAATCTTCCCATATTATCTTATCCTGAGAAGAATAGAGAGAGACCAAATTGAGGGCTTTCATCAGAGGAATGAGATCCTGAGATATCTGGGAAAGGTTTTCCCAGCTACCATCCCTTTTGTAGTTGCTGACTTGGGGCCTATAAATTTGGGTGCAAACATGTCTCCAGGAAGATAAGGTCTCGTAATCTCTCAGACAGCCCATCTGAAGCCAATTGTCATCCCAGAAGTTGATAGACTGTCCATTACCAATCTTCCATTTAGTTTTAGACTTAGCCAATTCCTTAGCACTGAGGAAACCATTCCATATAACTGATCCTTTCAAGGACTCTGTCTCCTCAAAAAATTGATTCATTGAGTTGTGCATTAGATATTTTTCTTCAATGGTGTCCTGCCACTCTCCTTTGTTGTTGAAGATTCTCCAAATCTATTTGGCTTGAAGTAATTTGTTGAATGCTCTTAAATTCCTTATACCGAGACCACCAGCTTTTTTTGGCTGAGAAACTTTCTCCCAAGCAATAAGAGGGATTCGCTTATATTCCTGTGTCATACCAAAGGAATCTTCTTTGTATTCTTTCCATGACCTCTCCAAGTTTAGTAGGTATGGAGAAGAGGCTGAGGGTGTAGGTAGGGAGATTTTGTAAAGTTGATTTGACCAACTAAATCTTTCTTGCCTGGCTAAGGGAGACCCCTTTTCATCCAGCAAGTTTCCTATTGAATCTATCTATAAGTTTGTTGTAGAAGGCTTTTGAAGGTTTGACACCTAAGGGGAGTCCCAGATAAGAGAACAGAAGAGCATTTATACTGCATCCCAGAAGGTTGGCTATTTTCCTATGTCTTCCCTCTGGGGTATTGACAAAGAAGATGGAACTTTTATGCCAGTTAATAGATTGGCCCATGGCTCTCATGTATTCATTTAGGAGATCCTTCACCACTTTAGCTTCCCCCACCAAGGATGGTGTCATCCACAAATTGCCAGTGCAAGAAAACATTGTGACCTGATGAGGGGTTGATGCCTTTCAGGTTCCCCTCCCTTTTTGAAGCAGAGATAAGTCTTCCAAAACACTCAGCGAGGATGATGAAAAGAATTGGGGAAAGGGGGTCCCCTTGCCTTAGGCCCTTGGAGGGCTTGAAAAAAGAGGATGGGGAGCCATTAATCATAATCGCCAGTGAGGGGGTAGAGATGATTTTCTAGGGAATCTTACAAGTTTGGGAATTGAATCCAAAGGCTTCAAGGACACTGAGAAGAAACTACTATTCAACCCAATCGTAGGCCTTGGAAAGATCGAGCTTGAGAAGAAACCTTCCCTTTTACCCACCTCTAAGGAGTGAATAACTTTGTGCACCATCATAATGGAATCCATAATCTGTCTACCTGGCATAAAACCTGATTGCTGCTATGAAATCAGGGAGGGGAGGACTTTGAGAATCCTAGAAGTAATGAACTTTGATATGATTTTAAAGAAAGATTTGTAGAGACTAATGGGTCTAAATTGATCAAATGAGTCCACTCCTGTAGTCTTAGGAATTAGCACCAAAAAAGTGGCATTGAGCTCTTTGAGGAGATTTTTGGAACCAAATAATTCCTACACCACTTTGACTACGTCTTCTTTCACCACATCCTAGAAAAGATGAAAGATAACATAGGGAATCCATTAGGACTAGGGGCTTTGTCACCAGGAAGAGAATCTAGGGCTCTCTTTACTTCAATCATGTCCAAAATTGAACATAAGGAGTTGATCTAGCTATCTATGATAATTTTCAGAATGTTTTTGAGGAGTTTCACCTGATCTTGCTTAGATAGCTCCTGGTCTTTAGAAATAAGAGAGGAAATGTAAGAAATAGCTTCCCCCACAATGTCCTTTTCCTCCTTTAGGGCTTGGTCTCCCTTATTGATTCTAGTTATCCTATTAGCTTCTCTATGTCTCATAGTGGAAAGGTGAAAGAAATGAGTGTTTTGGTCTCCTTCCCTAAGCCAAATGGACCTCGATCTCTACTTCTAGAAAGTTTCCTCCTCAGCAATGATATTGTGGTAATTAGAAAGGATAGATTTCTCTTTTTTCAGTCTTTCTTCATCATAACCCAGATTTTGGATTTCAACTTGAATAAGGTTAAGATCATTCAGGGTCTTGTCTTTGGAAGTAAAGATATGACCAAATGCATCTTTTTTGCAATTTTTGACATTGTTTTTGATATTCCTTAGCTTTTTCACCACTCTAAACATAGAAGTTCCCTCAACATTAATGTTCCACCATTCTTTAATTTTGTTAAGCAGATTAGGGTGGGAAGTCCACATTTTTTCAAATTTGAAAGGGAAGTTCCTTTTCATGACAATCTAGTCTAGGGAGAGAGAGATAGGGGAATGATCAGAGCCGACATGAACCAAACAAAAGAGGTTAAGAGAGTAGCGGTTCAAAAAATCCATCCTGATCAAGGTGCAATCTAGCAAGAATTGGATGCAATCCTTTCCACCACGCCTATTGGACCAAGTGAAATCAGCTCCTTGGAGGTCCATATTAAGAAGGGCCTAATCATTGATAAAATCCATTAAGTCTTGTCTACTTTCCATGTCTAGGGTGATCCCTCCCTATTTTTCCCCTTCTTTAAGGGGAGTATTGAAGTCTCCCATAATAATGCCCTTTAACAAATGTAAGGAGGCTAAGGAGGATTTAATCTTGCTCCAGTAGACCTTTCTATCTTTTTTGGAATTAGGAGCATAAATATTAAATATAAACCAACTTTCGTTATCCTTTATTTTAGTAAATTGCATAAGAAGAAGGTTACCTCCTTCCTAGATGACTTCAGCTCTGAGATGATAAGAATTCCACATAGTCATGAGACCTCCAGAGGTGCCATCAGAGCTAGTAGCTTTCTTTTCCATGACTTTGATAAAACTAATACACTCAAGCTTTTCCTTCTACATCTTAGTTTCCTTGATTAATAAAATATCTAGTCTATGATCCCTAATCATATTTCTAATTAAATCCTACTTGTGTGAGCTATTTAGCCCATGAATGTTCCAGGAGATGACTTTCATTTCTTATGGGAAGTGTCGACTGCGTGGATGGTCTTCTGGGTTCCATCCGCTATGTTCTTGTTGGCTTCTTCTTGCCTGATCTAGCTAGCCCTCTTCTTGCTTGGAGTTTTTGGTTTGACCCCTATTTCATCTTTTTTTCTGCTTCTAGTAGCTGCACAGAAAACAACAAATGGATCTTTGTTATTGGGTTTCTTCTTATAGTAGACAGTGGTCCAACCATCCTTTTCTTCTTTATACTTAGCGAAGAGCTCTTCCATTTTGTTGAATTAGTTTGGGGAGGTTGTAACCATCAGATCTTCCATTTTTTGGAACTTCCTTGAGTCCTACATCTTAGGACAAGGTTGGGAGTCTTGAGAGGAGGTTCCTCTCTCTATGCTTTATTTCAGGGTAGAAAAGCCTTCATCTGGGGGGGAAGCTAGGGAGTCTGGGACAAAGGAAACTGAGGTAGTACCAGGGCATGAGTCACCTCCTTCAATCATGAATTCATTCTTTTTTTCTTCTAGAATATCTTGCTAGATGGTGATTTCCAGATCAATTCCCTCCAAAGGGGGAGAAACTCTGTTAGTTTCTTTGGTTTCTAGCTTTTGATTTGGCAACTTCACCTCTACCAATGTTTCCATTTTAGCCATGATTTCTTTTCCTACTAGGCCAATCTCTCCTTGTTCTTTTTTCTTCCAAACTCTATGTGTTTTGGCCTGTGTTCCCTCATGAGGGATTGTTATCTCTCTAGTTGCCTTTCCTTGTTCAAGACTATTATTACTGATATTGATATTCTTTCTTTGTGCTAGTCTCGTTTTCCTTTCTTTCTCCTAGTTCAGGAGTACAAGACATTTTTTAGCTTTGTGTCCCACTTTCTTATAGTGGAAATAGGTGAAGGGGATGTTTTCATAGTTGAGTTTCTGCACTCATTTACCCAGTTTGGATCGGATCTCTATGATTTCTAGCATATCCTAACCTTCTTCCACCCCAATACAAATCCTATCATAGGTGAGGCATCGCCTTGCAACAATCACTGGGTCAATGGAGAGAAGGGTGCCAAAGGATTTAGCTATCTCATCAAAAAC
This sequence comes from Chamaecyparis obtusa, assembly GCA_027943335.1. Lineage (NCBI taxonomy): Eukaryota > Viridiplantae > Streptophyta > Pinopsida > Cupressales > Cupressaceae > Chamaecyparis > Chamaecyparis obtusa. The sequence goes on along the minus strand of BSBK01006127.1, from coordinate 45,464 downwards.
ATCTTCATTCTAAAATTCCAGGGGGAGTTTGGGTAGTCTAATCCACACCGGGGTCTGAATGAAGGAGTCATTGAGGTCAAGCTTAGGGGTCCATTTTTTTAGTGCCAGAGTGGCCTTTCCTATGGCCCAAGTACCAAAATAGAGAATTTTGTCTAGATCCTCTTTACAAGAGAACTCAAAGGATAAAAAGCCCTTCGCCATGGTAGTTACCTAGACATGACCCTTTAAGTCCCCTTTCTTTCTTGCAAATAACCTAATGATGTCTATATTAGGTCTTGACCCAACAAACTTGCCAACAAGAGTATGGTCCATGGAAGCTATATTGTGATCTACCAGTTTATCTTGTATCTCTATAGTATATTTGCATTTTTCCTTTTCTGTTAGGTCCTTAATAGAAGTAAAATAAGAATTGCCTATGGTTTTGATTCCAAATAGAGTTCACCACTAACAGTTGATGGATTTTTCATCCTGGTCATGTGCCTGGGTCTTCGTGGATGTAGATGTTCTTGGAGGGATGCCCAAATTCTGATCGCCCACCCTATCCCCCTTTCCAGGGTCTTTGTCCTTTTCACATGGGACCCCATCCTTTTCCTCTAGAACTATAGAGTCCTATTGTGGTTGAGATTCTTCGAAGCAGGCATCTCCTGAGGGACCTACAGCCTACAAGGCTAGTTTCCCGCCCACCTAGAAATTTAAAATACCTCCCACTCTCACTCTTGCTCACTCACTCACCATCTAAAGTATGAGAGAATGTTATTTGAAGCTCTATAAGAACATTGAATAGAACATAGATGTTTTCAAGAAAGAAAAGGAAGCAAAAGATATTATATAAGTCTTAATGTTGTTGTTGCCCTAATTTTCCTTCCATTCAAATTTGGTTTTGGTTTCTATGTTAGACCTTCATCTCCTTAGTCCTGTGAGAATCTCCAAAAAATTTCATGGCTTTATCTATTCCCCCCTCATCTCTGCAACTATTTTTAGGTCCTTGGCTAGGTGAAAAGTCCTTAAAAAATTCATAAAACTAGCCGTTGTATTAAAAATCCCTTTGGCCTGTTATATTTCTTTGTTACTTTATCAGCCACTTAAGTTCCATCAATTTCCATGTCTACAATTCAATCCTTTAGTCACCAAATCTCTGATTCTTGGCAGTCAAAGCTCTAACATTTAGCGATCCCACAAACGGTTACCTTTTAAGTTGGCGGTCCCTACTTAGCAGCTAAAGTCAAGATTCTTCATCTGATGGTTGTTGTATGATCTCATGGCCTCAGAAGATTCCATGAGATCTTGCGACGACCGTCAATCTTCCTATCTGTAGAGTGCATTTTTCAGTGGGTCCGGTGACGTTGTCTGAGCTGTACACCTTCGATTGGTCAAAGACTTGTAATTTGGTGTCATGTCAGCACGGGCCCAACGGTTGTCAGTCAACAATGATCTAACAGCTAGCGCATGATTTGAAGGAGATTTTATGACACATGAGATCATGTTTCCACCATTGATCTTACTTTATCTCTAGGCTTTTTCAGGTGGGTCCTTAGTTTCTGATGTGCTCGTTCATTATTGGTTGGCCAGGTGATGACTTGGATCTGTCAGTGGGACCATGTCAAAAGGTTTGCGGATGTGTCAGAAAGGAAAAGTTCTACAATGGTCGTATGATCTCATAGAATGTTTTGACCCTATGAGATCATGCGAAAACCATTCGATGAGAATCTCAGTGGGTCGTGGGTCCGTGTTTGTCAGAGGTGATGATGTGCTCGCTCCTCATTGGCTGGTGAGTTAAACAGGTGGAGATGTGTCAGTGGGGCTGAGTATCTTAAGTGAGGTGGTGGGGAAGTAAGATTTGTGGTGGTCGCATGTTTGCAAGGAATATTCCTCACCCTTGTGATCATGCAACCACCATCCAATGCAAGGTCCAGGTTCTTTTGACTTTTGAGGTGTCAGTCTTTTCTGATGTGCCCGTGTTCTATTGGGTGTTGCTGACAATGTGTTTTTTTTAAACTTTTTGAGATGGGTTTTCAAGCTATTTTCAAGTGCATTGTAGCCATTCATCTACTGGGAGGGGTTTCTCATCGATGGTTGTGTTTTAATTTTAGAACCACTAGCCATTAATTTTTGAATTTGAATATCTATGCGAGAGTTTTGCTAAGGTTTTGCTCTTTTTGTCCATGCACGACGTCGTGTAGCTTAGGAATTAAATTCTTAGGATGGTTATGGTTGAGAGGGTGATGGAGATGACTGTTGGCCAGTGTTGTAGGGTACTGTGCCACATTTTCATGCCAAGAGATGCTAGAAAGAGTTGGTGCTAGCTTTTAAACAGTACTGTTCCCAGGGAAGTATGATCAGATTTAGAGCCTTCATGGCAAGGCCGAGTTGCAAGAAGGTTGGTGAACCAAGGTTGCTTGTCTGTAGGTTGATTTCAGTATAGGGATGGGCATGCAAAGATGAATATCTAATCGGTTGAGATATTTGCAGAAATAACATTTATGATCAGACTTGATTGATTTAGGGTTTGTTATTCTAATGTAAAAAACATGTAACCCTAGTTAGATTTTGACTCCTGCCTGTGTGTAGTTGAGATGTATATATTGTATTTTTAGAGCTTTTGAGCTTAGAGTTAGACAATTGTAAAAAGAAATTCATCTTTCTTAAGAGTTATCTATGGCATTTTCTCTACCCTCTGGCTTCTATAGTTGTAATCTCCCATTGATTATTCAAACATTGCAGAGGTATTTTGTGACAATTCTTCATGTCCCTATGCTTCCTTGTCTAAGTTCATCTCTTAATGAATTGAAGTCTATGCATGTTTTCAATGAAAACTTAGGATTCATGATCCCTCTTACTTTCTATAATTGTGTGTGTTATTGTGTTTTGATCTGATTTAGATGTTTTTGTGGGTATACTTCAACCGCCTAACAATCTTGTCTCAATCCTACACTAAGTTGTAGAAGTGAATGTCTGAATGCAGGTCATAGGTTGTGCCTTATGTTCAAGTCCTCCTATAAAACACTTATGCAAGCCTATTCAGTAAGTTGTGACCTACTAGACCTAATCCTTTCATTGATTCTATCCCTCTATGCTGAAATTCATACCCTAATTTTAGTGTATCACCTAGTAGGTAGTTTGCTTTCAATTCATTTCCCTTTCAAGTATTCCTTCTATCCCTTTGCCTCAAAAGTCTACTTTTGATGTCTAGAAGAAAATTAAGGTGACTATCCAAGAGGAACCAGCCTAGAACTTGGAGGTCTCATCTCAGTTAGCATAGGTCCCACAACCTAGAGATGATTCCCATGCTATACTAGGTTATCAAGACTACGAGAGCTTGAAACAAGGGTGCAAACTTAGTGTATAACAATTTTGGCATGCCTAGTGGGACTACACAAGAAGTTCATAGTTTGAAGATTATGTTATCTCTGATATACAGATTACATAATACAGACTTTTAGAAGTTGTTCTAACAAGTATATCTGGCAACTCCACTAATTTCAAAGATCCAAGCCAACCTTGTTTAAGGTTTATGATAAAGATTGAGACTAGAAGCTCAAAGCCCACTAAATTTTTAGAGTTGCCCTCAAAAAGAAGTCACGAAGGCAGGTCAACTCAAAGAACATCCCCTACAAGGAGAGTTCAATCAACACCTCCTGATACTTTAGAAAGGAGATCTTTTCCCTTTCATTCCAAAAGGAGAGGCAGATCCCTAACCAGAGATCTAGAAGAGGATTCAAATCCAGCAACAAATATAGTTCATATAGTTGTTAATCTTCAGATTCCAACTTCTGCAATGGCTAGGCAGTTTGCCTTTGCACCTTTCAATCAGGGTAGTCCATTATCCTTTGCTCAAAATCATGATGTGCCCTTGGTGGCACTAAAGAGTGTACCTAATTTCATAGGTGAAGGGTAGACAACTACTTTTGAACACATAAGAGATGTGACCACCATCTATAGCATACACAACATAACTCAAGAGGATGTGGCCACAAAATTATTAGTAGCCTCTCTAAAAGGTAAGGCTCTTGAATGGTTTAGAACTCTAACTGTTGGTTCCATTACTTCATGGGATGAGTTAGGAGATGCATTAAGTAAGAATTTTGATGATAAGTTAGATAACTTATCTCTAGTTGAGCAATTAACAACCATAAAGAGAGACCCTCAAGAGAAAATGACAGATTACAATAGTAGATTCCTCAAAACATGGAATAGAATTCTAGTTTCTATGAGACCATCAACTGACCATGCTTTCCTTTACTACTTGCAAAGTCTAAATGGTCAAATTTCTATCATGATCTAGTCTATGGGTGGTACTTCTTTACCCCAAGCTTTTGACATAGCTGTCAAGGCTGAAAACTATTTAATCCAAGCAGGCATGATTGCTAGAAGGCCACCAATGCTCATCTTCCCTAGCCTTTAGCCCATTGCACCTGCCCAAGTACCCCCATTTACTCCTATTCCCACCATACTAGCACCCCAGGCTAGTACTAGTGGTCAAGAGCTAATAGCTAGTTTCTCTCAAGAGCTGCAAGAGATGAAGAATAGCCAACAGAGCAGTCAGCAAGAAATGACAAACTTGTTGCAAACCTTAACTAAAGAGGTCACAAATTTGAAGAAGCAAGGTCAAGGACTCAGACCATCCTTTTAGCCACAAGGCCAAGGTCCTAATCAACAATATCAAAATCAAGGACAAACTTATCAACAAAATAGGCCACCATACCAAGGAGGGTATCAAGAACAAAGGCAAAGTTTTAATCAGAGACCATTCCAACCATATAACCCTGCACCTCTAAATTATGCAAATCCAGTGAGGGATATGGTTCCTAGTCAAAACAATATGGCTATGGATAATGAATGGTTTTTTCCTTGTAATCAGCCTCACAATTAGGCTACATGTTCAAATGGATGGATGAACCAAGCTCTAATGGTGCAGAATGCCTCACAAGCTCAATCAGAGGCTTCATCCAATGGGTCAGTGCCTCAACAAGAATCACAAGAGAATGAGATTGCTCTTTTTAATTGGGAAAAAATAGACTTCAATGGAGTCAATGATGAAGTTTCTTTTTTCACTTATACAAGAGCAAAAAGGAGAGCTCAAGACATAGAGAGAGTAGATTCCAATGCCAAAGCCACCACATCTATAGAGCCACTGTAGCAAGCCGCTCCCATCACACCTAAGGAGGCTCCTATCATTACAAGCAGGGAAGGCCAAAATTCCAAAGAAGTGGAGCCCATCATAGTGAAAGCACAATAGAGAGTACACACTGTGACACCTTTCAACATTGTTGAAATTATGAAGAAGGTCAACATTACCATGTCCATGTGGGACTCTTTGGCTCTTCCAGGACAGCCTGAAATTTTGAAGAATGCCATGATAGAAGTGACAACTCCTCAACCTGCAAAAGAAGCTGCAAAGCCAGTGTTTGTTAACAATGATCAAGAAAAGGAGGCTCCAAGTAGCAACTCCAAGACCAATGCCATGCAAGGTAGGAATTCAAAGCCACCTCCCTTTTATGTATCTCTAATTATTGGAAAATCTCTAGTGCATAATTGTATGGTAGATAGTGGAGCTACTAGCACTGTAATGCCCAAGAAAGTAGCTGACCAATTAGGACTAAAATATGAGCCCTTCCAAAAGAAGGTAACACAACTTGATGGATCCTCATTCAATACTATAGGTGTGGCTAAGGATACTAGTTTAATCCTACATGCTAGTCCTATTTTTTCAATCCTCCTTGATATATATATCATAGATCTCCCTGCATTATTTGCTATATGTCTATCAAGGGAGTTTACAACCAAGATAGGAGGCTACCTATCTTTTGACTAGTCTCACATGTTGTTTCATACAAGGTATGGGACCAAGGTCACCATCAAGTCAGAACCATTAACAACACACCATATAGAACCATATGTGTCCAATACCATCAATGTAAATTGCCCTATATTTGATAACTATGAATTCCAAACCATTATTGAATCAGACACTAAGATAGAAAGTATCCCTAATGTTTTTCTAGATGAAAGAGCCTTAGAGGCCCAAGAAAATCTTGTTTGGGATTTTGGATTGGGAGGTTATTTAATACAAGAAAGTGGAGCCATAGAACCAAGCCTTCTCAAGGAAGACACTGATTCAGGGGATCAGAGTAATCGGGTTTGGGAATTTTTTTTTGATGGGGCTAGAAGTAGACATGGTTCTGGTGGTGGTGCTATGTTAGTTTCCCCAAAAGGAGAAAGGTATTATACTACCTTTAGATTCAGTTTCTCCTACACTAGCAACATTACAGAGTATAAAAGTCTAGTCAATGGGCTAGAGTGGGCTAGAAAAAGAGGGCTTAAGGCCTTAAAGGTTTATGGTGACAGTGAATTATTTGTCAACCAAGTAAGATAGATAAGTGCAACCAAGAATGACACTTTGAAAGCATACAACCATAGAGTTTGGGATGCAATTGAAGATTTTTGTGCTTTCAATATTGTTGCTATCCCTAGGAAGGTAAATCAAAATGTAGATAGGTTAGCTGCTATTGGATCTCAATATGACATTCCAAATAGTGTTTCAAAAGAAATAGATCAACAACATATCAAAGTGATTGTCAGACCCTCTATTCCTGATAATGATGTCAATTGGGAAGTTTTTGACAATGATGAACAAATTCTGCAATTCTTGTTTGAAGAAGATGGCTTTTTAGAGTACAATCAAGATAAGCTATCACAAAACTATGGTGATCAGGTAATACAACTAAAGTCCAACAAGATTCCTAGAGGTCTTGTTACCCTAGAGACTATGTTCAACAAGGATGATGAAGTTAAGAAAAATAAAGCTAGCTTGGTAGTTCAACAAGAACATTGTGTTGAACTAGAGTTGGAATTAGGTAAGAGCTTACAATTTGGGAAGGTAAACATTGAATTGGAAAAGCAAGCTTCTACCCAATTATTCAAAGAATTTAGTGATTTTTTTGCATGGCAATATGAGGACCTCAAAGGTTTTGATTCTACCCTTGCCCAGCACACTATTGAGTTAGAACCTAATGCCAAACCAGTGAGGCAAAAGCAAAGGCCTGTTAATCCCAAACTTGAGCCACTTATGCATAAAGAAGTACTCAAACTAATAGAAAGTGGTATCATCTACCCCATTAAGCATACTAGTTGGGTTTCCAACCTTGTTCTTGTCAGGAAGAAGAATGGGGAGTTGAGGTTATGTGTTGACTTCAGGGATCTTAACAGGGCCTCATTAAAAGACTGCCATCCATTACCCTCCATGGAACAAATCTTACAATGTGTCTCTAGATCGGAGAGATTTTCATTATTGGATGGCTATTTAGGATACAATCAGATCCTGGTTAATGAAGAGGATCAATACAAGACTGCATTTACAACCAAGTGGGGAACCATGGCTTATCAAAAGATGCCCTTTGGTTTGTCAAATGTAGGTGCTACATTTCAAAAGGCAATGGATATGGCCTTTAATAGCCTCATGTACAAGTTTGTACTGGTCTACTTAGATGACATAACTATCTATTCAAAGCATGTATTAGATCTTATCAAACATTTGAGGAAGATCTTTGAAAGGTGTAGAGAATTTGGGATATCTCTTAATCCCAAGAAGTGTGTGTTTGCAGTCCATGAAGGAAAATTTTTGGGATATGTAGTATCCAAAGAAGGGATCATAGTAGATCCTGAGAGAATTGCAGCCATCTTAGAGCTACCATTGCCACATCATAAGAAAAGTCTCCAATCTTTCATAGGAAAGATTAACTTTGTTAGGCATTTCCTACCTAATATTGCAGATTTACTAAGGCCTTTGACAACCAAGTTAAAGAAGAGTTCAGCTTTTAGTTGGACCAAAGAAGGAAAAGCCAATTTCTAGGCTATCAAAGAGGCCTTAACAAAAGCTCCTGCTCTCCTAAACCCAAATTTTAGTAAGGATTTTATCCTTTATGCTTATGGGGGTCATGATGCTATATCTGCAATGTTGACCCAAGAAAATTCAAATGGGTTGGAGCAACCTATTGCTTTCTTTAGCAAAGGTTTAGAAGAGTATGAACAGAGATACTCTTTTGTAGAAAAACATGTACTTTCTATGGTAAAGAGCCTTAAAAAGTTTAGATATCTATTGACCCATAGCAAGGTACACTTGAAGGTTACTCATCCAAGTGTCAAAGAGTTTTTGCTTTCCAAGGACCTTAATGAGAAAAGAGCTGGTTGGATCACCAAGGTGATGGAATATGATAGATATTCAGAGTACTAAGCTGGTTAGAGGAAGAGGTATTTATGAAAATTTGGCAGAGGATGAAAGTTCAAATAAATCAGAGCAAATAGATGCATCTCTGGTGGTGCATTCTACAAAAGAACAAGCCAAGGCAACAAGCTGGTTGCCTAATATGATCAATTCTTGAAGACGGGACAATGTCTTGTAGGCCTAGATTCAGCAAAAAGAAGGTATTATAGGTTACAATCTGTTCCTTTTGTGCTAATAAATGAGATTCTTTTTAGAAAGGATCACAGTGGTGTCCTTTTAAGATGCATAGATTCAGAAAAGACAGCTGATGTCCTATTTGAGTTTCATGATGGACCTTCTGGAGGTCACTTTTCTCCTAGGACTACTACTTTTAAGATCATGAGCGTTGGATACTATTGGCCATCTATCTTTAAGGATAGTCATGAGTATGTGAGAAAATGCATCAAGTGTGCCATGTTTGTAGGAAAAGAAAGGCTTGCAGCCTTGCCCCTACAGCCAGTCAGAATAGAGAAACATTTCATGAAGTGGGGCATAATTTCATTGGAATGATCAATCCTCCATCTAGTGCAGGACACAAGTGGATAATCACTACAACAGATTATTTCACTAGATGGACAGAAGCAATTTCTTTAAAAGAGGCAAATGAGAGTGTTGTCTTAAGTTTTTATGATGATATAGTTCATAGGTTTGGCACTCCTAATTCCATCATATCAGATAATGCATTGGCATTCACAGGCCTCAAAGTCTCAAAGTGGGTAGTCAAGAACGATATCTATCTGAATACTAGTTCAAATTACTACCCTCAAGGAAATGGCTTAGCAGAATCAACAAATAAGAATTTGATTAGGATAATCAAGAAAACTCTATAGGATAACCAAAGAGATTGGCATACTAAGCTAAAGTCTACCTTGTGGTTAGATAGAATTACTCCAAAGAAGATCATTGGGAATTATCCTTATGTGTTAGTGTATGGCAGAGAGGCCAAGTTGTCTATCTCAGTTGAATTGCTAGCTCTAGACTTGGCTACTCAGTATGCCCTATTTGAAGAAGGAGATCCCTTGTAGATCAGATATGCTTAGTTGATGGAGTTGGAAGAACTCAGAGACAAATCAATGCAGGATATGGAATTCCATCATATTCAAACAAAGAAAAGTTTTGATAAAAGAGCCAGGATCAAAAATTTCAAAGTTGGGGATGTAGTCCTCAAGTGGGATGAGTTCAAATCAAGGCCTGGCAGACATACAAAATTTGATTCATTTTGGGGTGGACCATTTGTTATAACAGAGTGCAAGGGGTCTAATGCTTTTCAACTATCAACTCTTAAAGGAGATGCCTTGCCAATATCAGTGAATGGTTTCCACTTGAAGCCCTACTTTGAGGTTAATCCCTCTCTATAAATTCTTGTAAATATTTTTTCTATTTTGTTTCCCTATTTTCTAGGTTAGTTCCCTACTTTTCAGAAGTTCCTGTGCACAAGTTTGTCTCTCTAGTCCCAGTTTTATCTCTGTCAAATTTTTGTGCTCCTATGGTGACCCCATGCCCAATGGACTACTTTTAGGCCACTGGTTTTCCATGTTTAGCAGGCTGACATCCAGCAGAAATCACCAAAATGTTGCCCTAATTTTCCTTCAATTCAAATTTGGCCTTGGTTTCTATGTCAAACCTTCATCTCCTCAGTCCTGTGAGAAGCTCCAAAAAATTTCATGGCTTTATCTATTCTCCCCTAGTCTCTGCAACTATTTTTAGGTCCCTGGCTAGGTGAAAAGTCCTTAAAATTTTCATAAAACAAGCCATTGTGTTAAAAAGCCCTTTGGCCTGTTATATTTCTTTGTTACTTTATCAGCCACTTAAGTCCCATCAATTTCCATGTGTGCAATTAAATCCTTCAGTCGCCAAATCTCTGATTCCTAGCGATCAAAGCTCTAACATTTAGTGATCCCGTAAATGGTTACCTTTTAAGTTGGCGGTCTCTTCTTAGCGGCTAAAGTCAAGATTATTCATTTGACAGTTGTCGCATGATCTCATGGCCTCAGAAGATTCCATGAGATCTTGCAACGACCATCGATCTTCCTATCTGCAGAGTGTGTTTGTCAGTGGGTCTGGCCACGTTGTCCGAGCTATACACCTTCGATTGGTCAAAGACTTGTGATTTGGTGCCATGTCAACGTGGGTCTGGCGGTTGTTAGTCGACAATGATCTAATAGCTAGCACATGATCTGAAGGAGATTTTCTGACACATGAGATCATGCAGCCACCATTGATCTTACTTTATCTCTAGGCTTTGTTAGGTGGGTCCTCGGTTTCTAACGTGCTCGTTCATTATTGGTTGGCTAGGCGATGACTTGGATCTGTCAGTGGGACTGTGTGAGAAGGTCTGTAGATGTGTCAGAAAGGCAAAGATCTACTATGGTTGTATGATCTCATAGAATCTTTTGACCCTATGAGATCATACGACAACCATTCGATGAGAATCTCAGTGGGTCGTGGGTCCGTGTTTGTCAGAGGTGCTGATGTGCTCGCTCCTCATTGGCTGTTGAATTGAATAGGTGGAGATGTGTCAGTGGGGCCAAGTATCTTAAGTGAGGTGGTGGGGAAGTAAGATTTGCGGTGATCGCATGTTTGCAAGGAATATTCCTTGCCCTTGCAATCATGCGACCACCGTCTAATGTGAGGTCCAGGTTCTTTTGACTTTTGAGGTGTCAGTCTTTTCTGATGTGCCCATGTTCTATTGGGTGCTACTGACTACGTGTCTTTTTTTTACTTTTTGAGATGGGTTTTCAAGCTATTTTCAAGTGCATCATAGCCGTTCATTTGCCGAGAGGGGTTTCTCATCGACGGTTGTGTTTTAATTTCAGAACCGCTAGCCATTAACTTTTGAATTTAAATATCTCTGCAAGAGTTTTGCTAAGGTTTTGCTCTTTTCGGCCATGCATGATGTCAGGTAGAAAAGGAATTAAATTCTTAGGATGGTTATGGTTGAGAGGGTGATGGAGATGACTATTGTTCGGCAATGCAGGGTACTATGCCACATTTTCACACTAGGAGATGCTAGAAAGAGTTGGCACCAGCTTTTAAATGGTACTGTTGCCAGGGAAGTATGATTAGATTTAGAGCCTTCAGAGCAAGGCTGAGTTGCAGGAAGGTTGGTGAACCGAGGTTGTGTTAGGCCATTTTTCTGTCATAGCAAAAATCCTTTGAAAATGGCCTCTTCCCTGCAAATTTTGAAGTTATCCCACCCTGCTGCAACACAATTTTAATATGTGAAGTAAATCTATGATGTTTCCTAGTGTGCACCCTTAGCCATATGATCTTCATTATATTACCAAGCTCTAGCTCTGATCGCATCTCTTAATTTGTAAAAAATAGGGAGTTGTTAATGTTTTAAGGTCTGCAGGAAAATAATCTTAGAATATGTCAAAGTGTCGAAAACTGATGTGTTTTCAGTTTCCCCTACTACCTTTATGGCTTGCATGAAAACCCTCATTGTTTTCACATTTCTTGGTTGCCTTTATGTTAATGTTGAAAACCCATGTTGTTTTCAACCTTGTGCCTTTCCGCACTTGCGCACTTGTCTTTCGGCACTGAAAACCTTAGATGTTTTCAACCTCGCATTTCTGCCCTGTTTGTTGGCATTCCTTAACTATGCAAGTGCGATCTATTGGTGGGCCTGGGTCTTCAATGGGCTTTAAAATGATTGGTTGTCACATAATCACATGTCAGAATTTTCTGACATGTGACCATGTGATAAGTTCCTTTTTTGTGCTGGGGCCCATTGGCAGGGAGGGCAGTGGTGCCGCTGGTGGTTATGTGGCATCCCATGGTTGGTTGTCGCATGATCGCATGTCAGAGTTTTCTGACATGCGATCATGCAACCGATTGACACCTACTGCGGGCTTGTTGATGGAAGAAGTGTTGTGGTCCCACTATCAAATTGGGAGGATGAGGTGGCAATCTTGTTGCCTTGTCGCATGATCGCAAGGGCCATCTTTCGGCCATGCGATCATGCAATAACTATTGTGGACATCGCGGTTGCAGAGTTAAAATGGGACCACTTGCTGGTCTTGCCGACGTGCTCAGTTTTGATTAGTCACTGACTGGTGGTGGAGCCAATGACTTTTCAGAGGGTTTGTGATTGGCGTTGCGCAGTTAAGTGGTTACGGTTGTGTGATCACAAGGGTGAGTTTGGTGCCTTGCGATCATGTGACCAAGCACAAATGTAACCGAGATTTTTGTTGCAGTTAATCTTGTTGATGCCTGGGATGAAGATCTAACGATGGAGACTTAAGTTGGTTGAGGTTTGAATGTAGACCGCTGATTTACTTCTGGTGCCATGAATGTGACCGTTTGAACTTGTAGAGAATTTTTGCGACAGGAAGTACTGAAATTCAATGCTTTGCAACCAGATTTGATCTAGTTTGGTTGCAGTAGGTGTTGCAGTCTGGTCCAAGGCTCCTGTGGTTGATTGCAACTTTGATTTTGTACCTAGTGGAGTATGTTTTTGAGCTCGAGAAGCTTTTTGTAGGTGGTGATTTGTACTAGTTTTCATGGCTATCCCTAGTTTTTTGTACTGAATCTTGTAGATTTTCATGATTGAAGATCTGTCTGAGATCTCTTTCTTCAGGTGGCTTCTTGTTCTTCCCCTGCAGATTAAATTTTGATGTAAATGTGATTGGTTGGGTAGTTGAAGCCCTGACCCTAAGTCATTCATAGCTTGTTGCATTCTCTTTGAGGATTCCAAGATGACTGGGGGGTATAAGTAGTTAGTTTTTCGAATGTGTGGTGGTTCCAAGATTTCTTTTTTGGTCCTAGGTTGCAGACTTATGTATTTTGATGAAGGAGAAACTAGATTTTGGGCCTGCTTCCTATCTTAGTGTTTCTTTGATTGTATATTGATCCTGAATATGTTAATGAGAATGCTATTGGGTTCCAATCCTGCATTTGTGTATGTCTTCTTGTCTTGGTTCTAAGATCATATATGTTAATTTCACAAAGTGTATTAGCATATGGTAAACAAAGAGTATTGTGAAGTCATCTCTAAGTTCCTAAAAAAGTTAGGATTAAAGTCTTTTGAGTGAGTTCAGTGAGTTTACAACCAAGTAAGAATTTGATGTTCTAAGTGCTTGAGGGAGAGGGGTAATAGGCAAAGCACTTATCCTGAGCCTAAGAGTGTTTGACTTAAAATCTTGAGCTGATGTATGCAATTTGGTGACTCTTTGCCCTAGGTTAAGGTACTGGTCCATTCTCTGGAAGCTTTTCATGGTTTTCAACCACACACACACACAATCTAAATGATCATACATTCAGTTTGTTTGTAAAAGACCTATTTGAATATCTATTTGGTGACTCCTTTAGAGAAGTGATTCAAGGGTACACCCACCCAAGCTTAAGGCTTAAAGTGAAGAAGGATCTCATTGTTGATCTTTGTCAGTTGGCCCTCTTTCTTGTGGACTTTGGAGTGGTGATAGAGTCAGATTTTTATTTAAATTATCCATCAAACTATAAATCTGCAAGCTTGAAGATCAAAGGGAACAACCAATAGGTTGCTTGTCCGTAGATTGATTTCAGTACAGGGATGGGCACACAAAGATGAATATTTGATCGGTTGAGATATTTGCAGAAATAACATTTATGATTAGAATTGATTGATTTAGGGTTTTTTATTCTAATGTAAAAACCATGTAACCCTAGTTAGATTTTGACTCCTACCTGTGTGCAACTGAGATGTATATATTGTATTTTTAGAGCTTTTGAGCTCGGAGTTAGACAATTGTAAAAAGAAATTCATCTTTCTTAAGAGTTATCAATGGCATTTGCTCTGCCCTCTGGCTTCTACAGTTGTAATCTCCCATTGATTATTCAAACATTGCAGAGGTATTTTGTGACAATTCTTCATGTCCCTATGCTTCCTTGTCTGAGTTCATCTCTTAGTGAATTGAAGTCTATGCATGTTTTCAATGACAACTTAGGGTTCCTAATCCCTCTTACTTTCTATAATTCTGGTGTTATTTTGTTTGATCTGATTTAGATGTTTTTGTGGGTATACTTCAGCCCCCTAATAGTCTTGTCTCAATCCTAAACCGAGTTGCAGAAGTGAATGTCTACTTGCAGGTCATAGGTTGTGCCTTATGTTCAAGTCCTCCTATGAAACACTTATGCAAGCCTATTCAGTAAGTTGTGACCTACTAGACCTAAGCCTTTCATTGATTATATCCCTCTATGATGCAATTCATACCCTAATTTTGGTGTATCACCTAGTAGGTGGTTTTCTTTCAAGTCATTTCCCTTTGAAGTACTCCTTCTATCCCTTTCCATCAAAAGTTTACTTTTCATGTCTAGAAGTAAATTAAGGTGATTATTCAAGATGAACCAGCCTAGAACCTGGAGGTCTCATCTCAGTTAGCATAGGTCCCACAACCTGGAGATGATTCCCATGTTATACTAGGTTATCAAGACTATGAGAGCTTGAAACAAGGGTGCAAACTTAATGTTTAATAGTTATTATGAGATAGTGGAAAATAGCAATTTTTAGAATGGAGTTATAATTGTTATGGGGAGAGGTCATTTGTTGGAGTAATAAGATATGGAGTTGTAATAATTTTAAAATAAATAAAATAAGTTTTAATTAAATTATATTTATGATTGAAATATATAAGTAGCTTTATTTAAAAGAATATTTATTTTAATAATAATAAAATTAAGTTTGAATTTTTCAAGTGCGTGTAGTTATAAAATTTTATGCTTTGGTAGAATGTAAAATTTTAGCTAACCTGTAAACATTGGATCGAGCTAGAAAAAAAGGAAATTATAGATGCATAAAGAATAAATTCAGAACAAGAATGAGATGAAAGAAAAATTTCTCATAAAAAAAAGAAATGGATTTCAACTTCTGAAAAAATGAAGTAAATCAACAAAGGTTTTTTTAATCAAGTTCAATGAAGACAACCTGCTCAAGCTAACGATGGACATTTTGTAAACAAATGTGAAATTATGGGTCATTATCCTCCCTCTACCTTGGGGGAAAATTTTCTAGAGAAAAAGCATAGGAATAACTATTTTGTAATAAATATCTCTGGGAGGGGATGGAAACATTTGAATTTGCATTTTGAATCTAGAAATGGAGGGAAACATAATCATTGTTGACAGGTAGCTATGGGTAGAAAATCACAATGGGAAATGAATGCTCAAGCTAGGGTAGAACAAAATGGAAAAGAAGGAAATATTATTAAATAAACCTCAGTGACCATGTATGGAATTATCCCATCACTTCAATGATTGCTAAATGTACTTCTAGATAGAATCTAATACCCCTAGGAGAAAAGGGGAGCCCTGTTTGTGCTTCTTTTTCCACAACCCTACACTTTCCAAAGGCCTAACCTGGGAATAAAATAAGGAAAGGGTTAGATCACCCAAAACCCTATAGAAATTATATCTATGGGCATCATCAAATCCAAGGTGATCAAACCCTGGGAAATGCAATATCAAAATCACATGAAAAATTTAGGTACCCTAAGTCCTGAAAAATGTTTAATCACCAAACAGGAAAATACAATAGGATATCTATGCCTAAAACATTTTTTTTTTGATATCAAAATCTCAAAACTACCCAACTAGGTAGGAACCCTATGCCTCCACCAACTGAACAAAAATCTAACTCTTTGCAAAATCAATGTTTAGTGAATAAAAGGAAAGAGTTACTTTAGATATCAAGAGTAAACACACTAATGATATGTCGTATCAATGAAAAACTTATGGCTTATGTTCTAGATGGGATGGATATGGGATTTCTAGGAAAGATATAGCGGAATGGTTTCAAGAAACCAACAAGGGCTAGGTAGGTATCTCTACTCTGTTTGAAGATTTTTTCTTTATTGATTATTATGGCATAAATTTTTTAAATGATTTTTTATCTGGCATAAATCTCCACTACAAAGGGAACAATTTTATATTTATCAAATGCCATCCTTATTTTGATCCTAGAATATCTTTAATTTTTTAAAGTTAATAGTTAAATCAAGCTACCCAATCCTCTAGTTGAATTGATGAATAATGAAATCATAAAAGATTATGGAAATCAACTAGGATAATTTATAGGGTTTTAAGAGGATTTCTTAGCTTATTTTTATGCTCTTATCTTAGTAAAAATGGATATCAATGTAAAATAATTTAAACCTATCAATTTAAGGACTAAGAATGTAAAATAATAACTTTGAAAATCACTCATAATTAAGGAGAGAGAATGTGAATGGAAGGAAGGATCTTCTTACTGTTAGATTCTGCGAGAAGCAAGAATCGAGCCAAGATATGATGTCGGTCGTAGATCATATGCAACTTCACCCAACAGATGATCGAAGATCAAAATAGCAGAATGAAGAGAAATCTGAAATGAGAGAAAAATAGAGACAAGAGAAGAGAAATTGCAGAATACTCTCAATACTCCCACGAACAATCACCGAACTAGCTGAACTAGTGAAGGTGAGAGGAGAGTGCTCAATATATAGAAATATAAGGGCAAATATGTCATGCCCCGCAAGGGAACCAGGGAATTTGCACAAAGGTTTACTTTGTAAAAGAAAACTTAAGTAGAGTTTTACGAAAAATTTTGAACTTTTAAAGTTTGCAAATAAACAAAACATATTCTAACTTCTTTCCAAGGTTCCCTTAAATGTAAATTAAAACTGATAAACTATTAACAACATCTACTAACCATACAAATTCCATTTCAAGTTCTTTATTGGAAAATACTTAAACACATTCATAATTAATTTCCATCTAAAACTTTTTTAAGATCAATTACTATAATTCCATTTCCTCAAACAAACATATTGCAATAGTACAACAAATGATTCATCAACATTTTACATAGCTTGATACATAACAAGATTACATCTTTCCATTAAATAAACATCCCATATAACCCTTTTCCTATGTCTACCCATTATTACATCATTTGAAAATTACATTACATTTGAACTCCTCATAGGAGAATACATAAGTTTACAACAACATGAATAAGTACAAGTCTTCATTCTTCAACAGGTGCTCAGACAGAAATGAATCTTCAGTTGTTTACATCTGCACAAGATACCTCGATAGAAAGATTTTCCACCCAACCATGTGAAACTGGTAAGGTTTCACCCCCCGTGCTAGGAGATAAACACCAAGCCCACAAGAAGGAACTTACTAGTTTTTACCAAAAGGGTTGGATAACATTTCACACAAGTAAAGTACATTTCACAAGGGATTCTAAGGTTTGGGTAGGAAATCCTAAGCAACAACCTAAGTGAGTGTCATCGCATAGCCCTCACCCCTTGGGTTGTCCTGGTACTAGCCACACTGGGCCCCGGCCCCCAAGTAGGCACATGCGGAAATCGAATGCCTTTTGTACAGACAAGCGCCATTTAATTTGTACCTACGCATAGGTACCTTCTCCCACTCCCATCCATAGCCTGTCCTAGCGCTAATGGCATGGGCGAGGCACAATTTAGTCTTTTTAATGTTTTGAACCCATCCCTTAAATTTTATTAGGTTATCACTTGGTTAACTAACTCATCAGTCGGTTATCCTGGTCTAGCCACTTTAGGGCCCCGGCCCCGCACTGAGAGCCACTCACTTAGGGGTTCCTAGGTTTCCTAACCCTAACCTAGTCCCGTTAGGTTTTCTTAGCAAACCACTAACATGTTCAACATTATAGCAGATCTACCCTAGGACGCTTAGGAGTCCTAAAGTTTGACTAGTTTGATTGTTGATAAAATTGAAAGTAAGAGTTTTGTTTCAGTTTTCTAGCCCCCATCCTAACATTTGTCTAAGCATGGAACTAAGAAATCAATTATTTATTTACAACTTAAAAACATTTACACAGTTAAAACATTGAATAAATATGCCTCTAGTTCAAACATTTCGCTCATCTAACAAATTTCATTACATAATATAATGATATTTAATATCACTTTGTCCGACAAGTTCTTTAATTAATATTATTATATTATATATATGTATAACCAAATTTATTACATAGAAACATAATATAAAACTAAACCATCAAAATAATATATCTAAAAAAAAACACCTTAACATAAACAATTTGGCATATTTCTTCAATTTTAATATTATATTATATATATATAATAATATATATTATATATATATAATATAAGTCTAATTATCAATATCATATGTATGAAATTATTTAACCCATGTTTTCAATTTCTACTATCATATTATATGTAAAATATAATACAAATTTAATTTTAATAAAAATTCAAATTATATTATATATATATAATAATACCTATATTATATATATATAATATAATATCTAACTCAAATTAATGTTAAACACATATTATATTATATATATAATATATTATCCATATATTATACAAATAATACCGAAATCACTTTTTTTTCAAATGCTAAAATAAATAATAAAAAAATTGTTTTTTTGAACCTTACAAGGGGGCCCGCTCCCGTGCGGTACCCCCGGGTACCGCCGACAGCGGTCGCTGCCGCACGGCACCCGAAGGTGCCGCCGGCAGCGGACGTTGTCGTCCGGTACCGCGGGACCCGCCGCGGCAGCGGCCTCCTTTTTATCATTATTTTAAATTTTTTTTTGCTTTAAAACATTGTTTTTAATAGAATTTATATTATCTATTACATAATAATAATATTAAGACAATAGATAATTATTTAATGAATATTTTAGAATATCAAGACAATAGTAGGTTGATAAATTTATATTTATATATATATTATTTTTTTTAAAGGACATATACAGGAAAATATAACTCTTAATAATATTATAAAATACAACGTTATGTATTTTTATTTGTTTATCTAACTTCTTATACATTTTCTAGGGTTTAATATTCTGTGAATTTATTTTTTATTTCAGCAAATATTAATATAACCATGATATTAAAACTATTGAGTTTGCTGACCTAACATAAACAATAATGCACAAACAGACATTACAGTGAAATAATTATTTCATATCCTAGGGATTATCAGGGAAAAGCTCCAACCTGGTAAATAGTTCCCTGGTTGACGAAGCCCGTTCCTGCAAAATTCTTCCGCTGCTCCCTGTTCCTCCGCTCCCAAATTTCTCCTGATTAGCCAAAGTTTCTCCGTTCCCAAAATAGTTTCCAGGCCCCTGCTCTTCCGAACCAATCATCATAATATAATCTCCTCTCCAACTATTTGGTTGGAGAAGTTTCTATACGGGAAGAAACTTCTCCAACTTCCATAGTCAGTTGGAGGAGAAACTAATCTCTCCCGTAACATAATAAAGTTTTGTTTATTATTATTTTTTTAATTAAAATATTGTCCAAAGAAATCTTTAATAACCAAATTAGTTAAACATCTCACAAGGAATCCACATAGCACAATTGGTAACTAACTAGCTCAACTTCTAGGAGGTCTCGAGTTCAACTCCCTCCTAGCTAGTTAGTTTTGTTACCGGAGGCAATTATTTTTAATTATTTATTTTTATTTTTATTTACATTTTGGTTAGAGTTATAATTTCTATTTATGAGAAATTATAGAGATATATATATATATATATATATATATATATATATATATATATATATATATATATTTTCTTTTATCGAACAATAATTAAGCTAGTGCTATTTTGCTAATCCTGTTTATATATTTATTTATACTTATAAATATATATACATATATGTGTTCATAAGCATATGTGTGCACCCATATGTTTATGACACATATAGTATAAATAACTTATTATTCATTTTACTAACATTCTATAACTATATAACCAAAGATGCAAGGTACAAGTAATAGCTTGACCCTAATTCTAACATGATAATCTAACAGAAATTGACCAACAAGGACTCACATAGATAACCTACTGACAAGGTTGAGCATACCCTAATAGCAAGATCAAGATCCAAACCCTAATAACTGATAACCACATAATCCTCCCTACCAGGAACTGATCTGGCACTTCCCACCTAAGGTGAATGATCAAGGGTAAAGGTTTTTCTTTTGTGAAGCTTGCTGATATCTCCTTGACAACAACAACGATCGAGGATTTAAGGGATCGCTCAGACCTGTGGAGCCAGGTGGAGACGATACCCGGTACCTGCAAATCCTGCATCACCAAGAAGAGATACATATACATATAGATATATATAAATCAGATATATGCAAGCAGATGACTAGGATCGATACATCGTGTGGACCTCACCAAGTGAGTAACTACGACTTCGTCCTGAGTCATGAAAAACACATATGTATCCATAAACCAATTGAGATAAGGGTTAGTATACCATTCATGAGATAAAACATGTAAAACTAATACATTCTTCTAGGATCTCATAAACATATAATCAAAGTAACCATAACTGAGCATATAAATATCATCTGATGAACGTATAATCCTCCATGAAAACATAAACATGAGTGCATAGTTCTAACCATCATAATAAAAATTATCAAATCATAGTATCACTGTAGGAGAGGTATTACATCCTCCCCCCCTAGAGTTAGGCTTACTCCTGGAAGCCTACAAACAAGAGGTGCATTAACTCCTACACCCATAAAAAGTGGGAGGTTATCACCTACTTGGTAAATGACAAAACATGTGGCATAACCTCCTTAGGTGAAAACAGAGAGGAGGTGGCTCATAAAGCCAAAAGAGGGTGAGAAACCCAACTACCCCATAACCTACCTAGGTAAAAACAAAAGAGTGGTTATGAGAGGTGGCACAACAAGCCAAAAAAGGATGTGTAACTCAACTACCCATGTGTGGGGAGAGAGTGACATATGTGGCTGATGTATTTTACCATGTGTCCTCATATTAACCACACCTAATAAACCTAAGCAAGCTTAAATAATATGTGTAGGAAAAAAGAAATACCCCTAACATAAGGAAAATAAAAAACCTACACTAACACCCCCCCTTAAGCGTAGCTTAGTTGGGTGATAAGATGGGTCTTGGCAAGTGAAGCCATGTTAGGTACCCATGTACATAGAGAATATCCCCCCATAAGAAGAAGAAGAAGCCCCCCAGAAGTGGAGCCCCCCCCCCCAAATAAATAGAGAGAGTAATGAAGACCTAAGAAGCCCTTCTTGAAGTAGACACCTGTTGCACCCCAAGCAAAGCTCGCAAATGAAGGAACTTTCTCTCTGTGAAGGGTTTGGTGAAGATGTCTGCAGTTTGCTCTGATGTAGAACAATACTTAAGATCGATGATGCCTTCCTGAATCAGCTCCCGAATGTAGTGCATATGAATCTCAATGTGTTTCATCCTCTGATGATGAACTGGATTCCGAGAGATTTGTATTGCACTTTGATTATCACAAAAGATGACTGTAGGCTTTCTGAATGTAGTGCCAAACTCAGTGAGAATATTCTGAAGCCAAATAGCCTCAGTGGTGGCATTAACTACCCCTCGATACTCAGCCTCTGTAGATGAAAGAGCAATTGCAGACTGCTTCTTTCTCGACCAACAAATTGGACCGGAACCAAGGGAGAAGCAATACCCTGAAGTAGACTTGCGATCTTGAGAATCACCTGCCCAATCTGAATCTGTGTATCCCACTAAGTCAATATCCATGCCCGCTGCATATTGAATCCCATAATTATGAGTACCCTGAATGTAGTGAAGGATCCGCTTAGCTGCTTTCCAATGCAACTCATGTGGCTCCTGCATGAATCGAGAGACCATGCCCACAGCATATGAAATGTCAGGTCTCATATGAGTCAAGTAGATGAGACTCCCAACAAGTTGTCGGTATAAAGTGCCATCAACCAAAGGTGAGGAACACTTAGCCTCAAGTTTGACCCCTGACAAAAATGGAGTCGGTGCAGGCTTACAGTCAGCCATGCGAAATCTGGAGAGCATATCAAGTGCATACTTGGGTTGACCAAGAAAGATTCCTGAAGATGATTGAATGATCTCAATCCCCAAGAAGTAATGCAAAAGACCCAAGTCAGACATCAAAAATCTATCATATAGAGCAGTTTTTACTGTCTTGATGGTGGACGAGTGACTCCCTGTGATCAATAGGTCATCAACATAGAGAACCAAGAATGTGAGAGTGTCATCTTGCTGTAAAATGTATACGTTCGGATCAGAATGGCATCGTTTGAACCCAACTATCAGAAGGAAGGAATCCATCTTGGCATACCAAGCTCGAGGAGCCTGTTTGAGGCCATAGAGAGACTTCCGAAGTCGACACACAAGTGAAGGATCCTGTACGAACCCCTGTGGCTGCTCCATGTAGATTTCCTCCTGAAGGTCACCATGAAGAAATGCACTCTTTACATCCATTTGATGAACTTCCCAACGATGTGCTGTAGCTATAGCAAGGACAAGTCGAATAGAATTCATCTTAGCAACTGGAGCAAAAGTTTCAGAGTAGTCAATCCCGGGAACCTGGGAGAATCCTTTTGCTACCAACCAAGCCTTATGCTTATCAACTGACCCATCCACTGCAAATTTAGTCCGATAGATCCACTTGCATCGAACAATTTTTCTTCCCTTAGGAAGAGGGACTAAATCCCATGTGTGATTCCTTTCTAAGGAATTGAACTCTTCTTGCATTGCAGCATCCCACTCAGGAACACCAGAAGCTTCTCGAAAAGAGTGTGGATCAGAAGCTGAAGCAATGAGGAGATGTGGAGCCTGTTGAAATTGTGACCATGTTCTTCTCGTGTCTGATGGATCACCAACCCAATCTCCTGCTGACTCCAATGTTTGTCGAGCCCAAAGAGGTGTTGAGGCTAGAGAAGTTGGAGGAGAATCATCAACCTCTGAATGATGAATAGAAGAGGAATGTGAATCCGCATCATCAATATCACTATTTGAAGTTGAGGAAGAAGAATCCGCATCAATATTAGGAAGATTAAGATCTTCAGAAGAACTATCATCATGATGCAAAGTCTCCAATGTAATAGTGGATAGAGAAGTGGTAGGAGAAGAACTAGAAGAACTCTCCTCAAAATGAACACTCCTCTCAATGAACAACTCATGGGTGGTAGGATGGAGAAGTTTATAACCTTTGACATCATCTGGATACCCAAAAAATATGCAAGACTTGCTTTGCGGATCCATAGCCTTGCGTTTCTCTATTGGAATGTAGGCCCATGCAAGAGAGCCAAACACTCGAAAATGTTTAACTGTGGGTTTCTGACCAGTCCAAGGTTGAAAAGGAGTTACCCCCTTTACAACTTTGTGAGGAACCTAGTTCTGGATGTAACACGCACAATTGATGGCCTCTGCCCAATACTGAGGTGCCAAAGATTTGGAGTGTATCATACAATTTGCCATCTCCTTCAAGGATCTATTCTTGCGTTCTGTGACACCATTTTGTTGAGGACTATATGGAACTATGTGCTGCATGTTGATTCCTTCTGAAGCACAAAATTGTTCAAATTGATTGTTAACATATTCTCCCCCATTATCTGTATGCAAAATCTTGATGAAATTTCCAGATTGTTTCTCTACAAAAGCTTTGAAATCCAAAAAATGATCAAAGACCTCAGACTTCTGTTTGAGAAAATAAACCCAAGTGTATCTAGAAAAGTCATCAATAAATGTCAAGACATATCTAGCCCTGCTGAAAGATGGTTGTGGAAATGGTCCTGCCAAGTCACTATGTACCAACTCTAATAGATTTGTAGCTCTCCAAGCTTTTCCTTTATCATATTTCTCCTCAGGATGCTTACCAAGAATGCATCCTTGGCAAACTCCATCAGAAAATTGAATAGAAGGCAACCCTGAAACCATATCCTGTTGACTGAGTTGTTGCAAATAACGGTAGTTCAAGTGGCCAAACCATTGATGCCACAAACAACTCACCTCATCTGCATGAGTGAGTAAGACTGTTGAAGGAGAATCAGGAACAAAGTGAGAAAACTGATATAGTCTGGATTGATGATCTGCTTTTCCCACAGCAACTGTAGACCCATTATGCATTTCACTTATTACCACTGTATCTGAAGTGAACTCAACTCGCTTTGCTGAACCAGTGTGAGTGATCTGATAAACAGATAGGAGATTAGTTGACAAAGATGGGACACAAAGAACATCCTCAAATGTCCCTTCACCCATATCAACAATCCCTCTCCCATGCACTTCAACAGGAGTATCATCACCCATAAGTATGGTAGGCATAGAGCATGGCTCCAAAGAGGTAAAATTATCCTCTGATGAGGCCATGTGGTGCAATGCACCCGAGTCAATAATCCAAGAATTTGGTTGTGAAGCAATAGCAACTAGGGCCTTTCCCTTTCCTTTCCCCTTACTTTTATCTGTGTCCTTAGGAGAACCTTCTGATGAACTTTGTTTGACTGAATCAGGCACCTTGATATTGTTCTTTTCTAGAAGATGTGAAAGGTGATCAATTTGTTTCTTTAAACACTTATGTTCATCATGGCCAGGCCTCTTACAATAAGAACACTTGACCTTCTCCTTTTTAGGTTGTTCACCTTTTGATGAAGAGGTCTGATTATCTGGTTTTGTAGTAGATTTCTGATCTTTCTTCTTCTCTCCTTGGTTCTTTTGTTTCTTATCTTGCTTATTGTAGACATGGAAAATTGGCAAAGGCTTAAATCAATCAAAAAGGTGCATCAAGTCATCAAAATAGCACTAAAAATCAATAAATGGAACAAAGGCAATTCAAATCAAAGGAAAACTCAATTAAATGATTAAATGATTAAATAAGGCTTGAAAAGGGGAAAAACACTAAGAAATTGATTAAATTCAATTGATGACATAGTTGTTGAAATGAAAAATCAAAATGAACCTCTTACCCTTCATGGCTAAATTTAATTACTTTAATTAATTAATAAATATGAAATTCCCTCAACAAAGGAAAAAGGAGACAAAATGGACACAAATCACTCACTTTTGTTGAAATGGTCCAGCCTTTTGAAACCATTTAAATGTTTGTCCCCCCATTTAGGGACAAAGCAAAGCCAATTGACCTTACCCAAGCATAACCATGGTTATCTCACTCTACCCCCTACCCTTGGGAAAATCTTGTAAATAGAAGGCATTTTGAGGCATTATTCATCCACTCCATATCTTTGAATTGCAGCAAAGCTCTTGCAATTTGCATCCACACCACTCACTTAGCATTTTCATTGATATTTTAGCTTAATTGTTGATCATTTTAGAGATTTTCTTATCAAATAGAGCTAGAATTTGATAATTAGATCTATTTTGCATATCATTCTTAGTTCAATTCTCATAATTAGAGTGTCACTAGTGAGGATTTGCAGCTGAGAGCCTCATTTACCACTTCAATTTAGAGAACCATGAGATATTTAGATTAATTGTGCATTATTTAGATTAGTTTGCTTTGAATAGTGTAAATTCTCTTTAAATCTTGTTATTTCATGAAGGTGTAAATCAATCACACACAAATGGCGCCCACCGTGGGGCTCTAGGCCTCAAATTTATCAAAATTTCCACGTTATTTGCAAATTTAGGCTAGAATTGCATGATTTTGCTCACTGTTTGCAGGTTACAGGAAAGAAATCACGCCTACCAGTAAAGAAATCATGCCTACAGTAAAGAGATGTCGCTCGCGGGAATTTAGATGTCGCCTGGAGTCTGAACGCTCACGCTTCTTACCAGCAGAGTCACGCTTCTGGATAAAGAAATCACGCCTGCGGACATTATATTATCGCCTGACGAATAAAGATATGATGCCTTTGGCTATTTGGATGTCGCCTACAACGAATTAAAAGTCGCGGCCGACGGATTAGTTCACGCCTGGTGTAAAGGGAGTTTACTGCACTTTTCTTTTTATTTGTCGCTCTTATTAGTTTAAATGTCGCTTTCATTTAATAAGATGTCGCTTACATGAATTACTTTGTCGCTTTTGGATAAATAGTTTGCGCGTTCATTTAATTTGATATCGCACGTAATCACTTTAATCTCGCTTGAGCCCCTTTTGGTGACGCTCGCGGTTAAAGTAATTACGTCTTTGTTAAATTAGATATCGCCTTTGGCAAAAGAAATGTCGCCTGGTATAGCATCTATTTTCTGTTAGTGTAATTGCTGTTGTCGCCTGTAATAAAGATTTAACGCGTTTGTTAAATTTGATATCGCGCTTGTCTATTTTAATCTCGCTTGAGCCCCTTTTGGTGACGCTCGCGGTTAAAGTAGTCACGCCTTTGTTAAATTTAATCTCGCCTGTAGTCTGGACAATGTCGCCTGACAGTATTTTCACTATTTTGTCAAAATAAGGACTGTATGCTAACTTTACTGTCATTTTTTTTGTATCAGGAGCATGGTCTGTCATAAGAAAGTGCAAAAACCAGAGAGAAGATACAACTTAGAGGAGAAATTGATCTCTAAGAGGATAAGGAAAGAAAACCGGGTACATTCTACCTTTGTTCTCAATAATAATTTAGAGAAAGAAGTAGAATTGCATGCCAAATATATTGCTGTTGTAGATGCTTACAAACGAAAATATGTCTCATTGAATTGGGAATTTAGTCCTTAAATTTGTAAGAATTTTGCAAGTATTTTGATAAAAAAAAAAAAAATCAAAAGCATAATCAATTATATCATTTTTAGCTTTGATTTTGGTTTCCCCTCACTTTGTTTGTATTGTGCTGACTAACTTGTTGGTGGAGGGAACATTTTGCCAAGGTAAGAGAAGGATTTGGAGAGAAAACAAAAATCTACTACTTAAAAATGCGCCTAGCCTTTGCTAGCATCGTTTGAGGTATTTTTCTCATCAAGCTTGCACTTCCCTTAAATTGTGGCATTTTCAAAGTTAAAAAACATAGTTTAATCATAAAAGGAAAAAAATAAACACTTCAATTCTAAGAACCCCTTTGTCACGGGGTTGAAAAAGAACCAATTTGATTGTGAGTGTTTGGGATAAGGGAAAAGCAATAGGGATATGCTCTTCACTCTTTGAGTGAATCAAATTCCCAAACTTGCTCTACCAAATCTATTTTTCATGCTTTTCAATGAATATGTTTAAAACTTAGTGGGCTCGCCTCCCGAGATTGCCTTAGAAGGGCCGGTGAGAGGGACAGCCCAAAGTGGGATACACTTGCTTTTGCCGCGAGAATCCGACCCACTATAAAATGAAACGCGGGTATCCTTAATGGGGTACACGACAAAAGGATTTTAGCTCTTTCGAACTTCCTCTAGTAGTCCTAACGGATTGCGCAAAATCATGCTTTTGTGCGTGTGGGAAGCCCCTTAACATAGTTGGGGGATGAAAAGCTAAGATCTCTTTTGAACGGAAAACTTACTACATAACGGTAAAATAGCAAAACTACCTATTAGAGCCATGTTTACGAACCAATTATGTGCTAGGTAGATTGTGTGGAAGCTATTCTTGTGTTAAACCTGTGAAAACGTTCAAAAATATACACATTAGAGCATTCTAGGGATATGGTACCCAATTGATGTGTGTGTTGAGATTGTTTTTATTTTCAAACAAGATATTCCAAAGTTATTGATCAAAACACCATTAAAATTTTAAACCATTTAAAATTGATCAAAAACTTTTACCTTATTCCAAAAATAGCTTATCAAGAGAAGAAAGTCAACATACCCTTAAAGTTTGTTCATGCCTGTTATTACAAGGTCATTCTCTATAAGGAAAGCATTACAAATAGACGGGACCTACAACGGAGAAGAGCTCCCATTTCCAAAGAACACTTTCATTACTTCACAAGTGACTGAAAATCCCACTAAGGCAAAGGACATTAACAACATGTTTAGTGGTACCCTAGGAAATATCGATCCCACCAACCAAGGGAACAACATGAATGGGGGCATAGATCCCAATAACAACCAAGGGAACAACATGAATGGAGGTATGGATCTTAACAACAATCAAGGAAATTCTAATAATGGAGGAAGAGACCCTAATTCTCAAGAGGCAAATTCACAAGGCAACAACTTATTGCCTCCTCATAATACAAACTTACCCCCAACTGCAGAAGAAGACACGATTGAAAGAGCATTAGAGGCAAGACAATGTCCTTATTTCATAGAACTAATGAAAAAGACCATGCTTATGGATAAAGAAAAACACTTCATGGACTTAATACAAACGGGGGTAAAGCTACCTAAAGATTTTGACATAGAACAATTAAAGCCCAAGGAAATAGAAGACCCTATGGAAGCAATGAGGAAACAATTCAAGGCATTACAAATGGAAATTGATAATTTGAAACAAAATGGGGCTCCTAAGCCTTTCTCTATTGAAACATTATGTCCTTTTCCATTCGATAAGAGTTTGGTCATGGTGCCTTTTCCCATTAATGTAACATTTCCTAAATATGAGAGATATGAAGGAACATCTGACCCACATGATCATCTTCGGGGGTTTTGTGCATTGAGTCTTGAATTCATGCATGAATCAACCTATTTAATGAGACTATTCCCAAGAAGCTTGGGAGGAACAGCCATGGATTGGTTTTCAAAACTACCATCCGGCATAAAATCCTTTGAAGAGTTAGCATCTAAATTCGTGACTCATTACTCTTATAACATCAAACATGAGGTCACCATGATAACGTTATGTAACATGAAACAACAAGATGGAGAAGCCTTTCTCACATTCTTGCAAAGATGGAGGACTGCATTTGCTAGATATCCAAGAAGTGTACCGGAGAAAGAAAAAATGGATATCTTTATTAACGGTTTGAGAAGCGAGCTGAATTATAGACTAAGGATGCAATGTCCCAAAACCTTTCAAGATCTAATTGATAACAGAATTACACTGGAAGAAGTGTTGATTAAGAGTGGAGAGTTGAAATTGCACAAGGAAAATAAGAATAACTCTAACTCCAACAACAACAATACCAACAATAACAACAATCCAAATAAAAGTTGGTACAACAACAATAGCCGTTATGCTGCAAGGAATAACAACAAAGGTATTGTTAATGATGGTGTAGTGGAATCCAGCAACTTGAAGGTGATTCCATTTGCCCTTACAAAGACACCAAATCAAGTGAATAATGCTAATCAAGCATATAATGCACCTTCCAACAACAACAACAATGCCAATAAGAATAATCAAGGAAACAAGGATCAAAACAGCAAATATGATAAGTATTTGAAACCCACTCCTGCAAGACACTTTACACCCTTGGGAGAATCACTTGAAACGGCATTAAAGACTCTCATAGCTAACAATGTTATTACATTACCCGCTATTAAACCTTATGAACCAGACCACAAGCCGGGTTGGTGGGATGCTAAGCATCATTGTGAATATCATAGGATTCGGGGGCACCCTACAAATGAATGTTTACAATTAAAGAATGTGGTGCAAGAATTGATAGATAATAACATAATCACTGTTGATGGACCCCAAAATAATGAAGATCATACGGCCTTCAAACAACCTTTTTACAAACATGATAAAGGTAAGTCATCAAATGGCAAGAAACAAAGTGCCAATAATCTCAACTTTGCGCCATCATATGATCATATTGTTAATGCTATCATCATTAATGAACAGCCTCAAAAGGAAGCAACAAATGTCATTACAAGAGGGCAGAATTCTAGAATGACTTTACAAGGGATAGTCCCTCAAAACACCAATATCCCACCATCCAACATTGTGGTCAAACAATCTCCCACAGCAGCAAGACCTTATAGTTTGGTAGACCAATTGCAACGTACTCCAGCACAAATCTCAATCTTAGAGTTATTGAAGTTGTCACCAAATCATAAAGAGATTTTGGAAAAAGCTTTGGAAGAAACACATGTTTCTACTACCTTAGGGGAAGAAAAGTTTCAAAATATGGTAGGACATCTTGCGGCTCCTCATTGTCTTTCATTTTCAGATCAAGATGACATGTCTATAACTCATCCTCAAAATTTGCCATTACATATAGAGGTTTTGATCGAAAGGCATAGAGTCAAAAGAGCCCTTATTGATGGAGGCGCTGGCCTTAACATATGCACATTGAGTCTTGTAAAATCCTTAGGTTTCTCCGAGTCTTGCATTGACCCTACAAAGAAAATCACCATAAAAGCTTATGATGAGGCTGAAAGAGCTTCTAAAGGCATGATTGTGTTGCCCATCCAAGTGGGACCAGTTAAGAAGGAAACCAAATGTCAAGTGTTGGACATGAAATTAACCTATAACATTTTATTGGGAAGACCTTGGATTCATGAGATGCAAGCTGTCCCCTCCACATACCACCAATGCATCAAGTTCCCATACATGGGTGAAGAAATCACAATTGGAGGAGACTCAAATCCATTTCAATATTGTAATGCACTCAAACCCTTGCATGAATTATACATTCCACATAATCGTGAAGGAGTTGTTCCAAGAATCACCAATGAAGATGCACAAAATCCTCTTCAAGCTAGCTCAACTACATCAACTAAGGGCAAGGAAAAAGTGAGCTACGAGGGTCCAAATGTGATGGAAAGTCCATATGTGGCACCTAAATTGGAAACAGTGATCTACAAACCTACTAAAGAGGAAAAAGAACAAGCTAAAGCAGATCATTACCAATACATGAGTGAGATGATGAACAAATTTGACAAACAATGCAAGATTAGTTCAAAAGGGGTAGGAGAATATTCAGTTTCTCTATTTGACATGCCCATGTCTCCTAAATCACATGGAAAACCCTCAAAAGAACATCTTCCACATAAGTATAATTCTTATTTTGTGAGGGAAGATAGCAAAGCAACATGGGATAAGGAAGAGGATGATGTCCTTCAATGGCTTTATCATGATGAGGATGGTACCCTAGACACTCCCATGGAAAGAATTCAGCATGTTAATATACAAACAGAACAATATGGGAAAGGATTTGATATTATGCAAAAGATGGGATACAAAGGAAGAGGACCCCTAGGCCAAAGAAATAGAGGATTATTAGAACCTATTGAACCTGTTTGGAGGGCAAGTCATGAAAAATCCGGAGTAGGTTTTCAACATAAGGGAGAAAGTTCAAGTCCAATGCATGATTTTCATCCTCAAATAAATGCATTAGAATCCGAAGGAGATAGTGATGATTCTAGGGATTATGAATGGGATACTTTATCAGATGAGTCATGTCAAGATAAAGAAGTCATTGCTATACATACTTATGCAAAAATCCCAAAACAAGATGCTCCAATTAATGAAGAATCTTCTATTCAAAGGCCTAATATAGAACAAGCATCTAGTAGTGGAGCATGGATAGAAACATTTTGGACACCTTCAGAGGAGGGAAATTCAAACGTTAGTTTTAACCCGCTTGTGGCTTTTCCCACATTGTTTCCCGTAGAGGTCGACGAGGATTCAAGCGAAGGGGACTTTGACCCTGCTTCCATGGATCATCTTGAGGAAGCCCACATCATAGACCTAAACGATACAATGTATGAACCCTCAAACGAAGTCATGTCCATAAATCCTATTGATGATACCTTACCCAATAATTCCTTAATTTTGATACATCCAGACCTCATTGATTGGGATCAAACTGAACCACATGACTTACTTTACTTCCCAAATGACCAAGTCACAAACCAATACCTCAATGCGGTTGAACCCTCTTTCACCAACGAACTCAATACGGACATGATGACAACAGCAAGGGTCCAATCTCTTAGTCAAAAAAAAGAAAAAATAAAAAAAAATAAAAAAATGAAAAGTTCTATTGGTGAAAACCCAACTGTGGCACCATTAGAACCAAAAACAATGAAAATAAAAGACGTTTCTTTTGGTGAAAACCCAACTGTGGCACCATTAGAAGAGAGATTGGATACTTTGCCTGAACATGAAGAAGAACGGTCATCTATTCTTATAGAACCAACAGAAAAAGTTAACATTGGCACGGAACTAGAGCCAAAGGTTGTACACTTGGCTGCATCACTTACATCTATTGAAAGAGAGGACTTTATCAAATTCTTCCAAGAACAACAAGTAAATTTTGCATGGTCATATGCCGATATGCTTGGATTGGATCCTGATTTCATAATGCATCATCTGAATGTTAGACCCGGAGTTAAACCTGTAAAGCAAAAACTAAGGAAAATGCACCCACATGTGGCTCTTCTAGTCAAGGCAGAATTGGAAAAATTGTTAAAGGTGGGATTCATAAGAACAATAGCATATGCTGATTGGATCTCTAACATTGTGCCAGTTACTAAACATGATAAATCTATCCGTGTGTGTACGGATTTCAGAGATTTAAACCTTGCATGTCCCAAAGATGACTTCCCATTGCCAAGCATTGATACCATAGTGGATTTGACAGCAGGTCACGCAATGTACTCATTAATGGATGGATTTAGTGGCTACAACCAAATCAAGATTGCTCCCGAAGACCAAGAAAAGATAGCATTTACTTGCCCTTGGGGTACCTTTTGTTGGAATGTTATGCCCTTCGGTTTTAAAAATGCTGGAGCTACATATCAAAGGGCCATGACAACTATTTTCCATGACATGATGCATACTTTTTTAGAAGATTATGTGGATGACATTCTAGCAAAATCCCACAATAGAGAAGAGCATTTACAAATCCTCAGAAAAATATTCATTCGGTTAGAACAATTCAAAGTTAGACTAAACCCAAAGAAGTGTACCTTTGGTGTCCAATCCGGCAAGTTATTGGGTTATATAGTGTCAGCAAAAGGCATTGAAGTTGATCCTGAAAAAGTACAAGCAATTCTAGAAATGGAGATTCCAAGAAATATTAGCCAAATGAGGTCACTCCAAGGAAAGATTCAATCAATAAGGAGATTTATCTCTCAATTAGCAGAAAAGTGTCACTCCTTCACCAGATTGTTACACAAGGATACTACATTTATGTGGGATGAAGAATGTGATAAGGCCTTTGCTACTTTGAAGACTTATTTGATAAACCCACCTATTCTTATGTCACCTATCAAAGGTAAAGAACTGTTGTTATACATATCAGCCACAGAAAGGTCTCTAGGCATATTGTTGGCACAAGAAGATGAGCAAGGAAAAGAAAGGGCAATCTACTATCTTAGTAGAACCTTAATAAAATATGAACTCAATTATTCATTCATGGAAAGAGCATGTCTAGCAGTGGTTTTTGCATCTCAAAAACTAAGACATTATATGTTGATGCATAAGATCAAATTAATTGCCAAGATTGATCCTCTCAAGTACTTACTAAGTAAAACTGCCTTAACAGGTAGAATAGCAAAATGGGTCATGATCCTAAGTGAATTTGACATTGAATATGTTGATAGAAGAGCAATTAAAAGACAAGTGATAGCAGATCACTTAGCAGATAACCCAATGGAGTCTACACAAACCATGCAAATTGAATTTCCAGATGCAGAAATTGTCAACATAGAAGCAAAGACATGGAAGTTATATTTTGATGGATCTTACACACAAGGAGGTTCTGGAGCAGGTATATTATTGGTTACTCCTCAAGGATACACCATTCCAAAGTCTTATAAACTCTTATTTCCATGCACCAATAATATAGCGGAATATGAGGCATTAGTCATTGGCATCAAAATGGCTTTAGAATGGAGTATTGCAGAATTACAAGTGTATGGAGATTCCCAACTCATAATCAATCAGGTTAATAATGAATACAATACCAAGGACATAACATTGATGAAATATAAAACCTTGATTGATGGATGGAAGAAGTACTTTGCTTTGATCACATTTGAACAGATTCCAAGAGAAAAGAATAGAGCAGCAGATGCCATGGCTACCTTGGCTTCATTGTTACAAAAACCAGATCAACATGAGAAGTATGAGTTCTTGGTGGAAGAGTTGGTAAAACCGGCATTTAACTTTCCTGACACCCAAATTGTTGCTCTTTTACATGGACATGACTCTCCTTGGTATGGACCCATCTATACTTACCTTAAAGACCAAGTACTCCCCATAGACCAAACTCGTGCCCAAAAATGTAACTTCATATGCCAAGCCGCCCGTTACCTAATCCTTTCAGACACATTGTATCGTAAGGGTCTTGATGGGACGTTACTTAGATGTCTAGAGGAAGAAGAGTCTAAGTTAGCTTTACGCGAGGTCCACGAAGGCATTTGCGGGTCACACTCAAGCGGTTTTAATCTAGCTAAGAAAATCCTTCGTCTAGGGTACTTTTGGACAACATTAGAAAAGGATGCTTGTCAATTTGTGAAGACATGCAGCAAATGTCAATATCATGGTAATATGATACATGCACCGGCTCAAGAATTACACCCATTCATTACACCATGGCCTTTTTATCAATGGGGTTTTGACTTGATTGGAATCATATATCCTCCATCTTCAAACGGACACAAGTATATCATCACAGCAACAGAATACTTCACCAAATGGGTGGAAGCGGTTCCCTTAATAACAGCAACCGGCAAACAAATTTCAATGTTCATTTTGAACCACATAATTTGCCGCTATGGTATTCCACATGCCATTATCACGGATAATGGGAAACAATTCAAAAATCAGGATATTGATGAACTTTGCATGACATTTCACATTACACATCATTCATCATCCATTTATTATCCACAAGGCAATGGACAAGCTGAGGCAACAAATAAAAATATCCTCAAAATATTAAAAAGATCAGTTAACAAATCAGGAAGAGATTGGCACGTGCAAATAAATCCCGCACTATGGGCTTACAGAACTAGTATCAGAACACCTACAGGAGCTACCCCATTCTCTTTAGTCTATGGAACTGAAGCAGTTCTACCATTAGAAGTTGAAATTCCATCTCTACGGGTTTCATTAAGAGGATTGATCACTGATGAGGATTATAGGATTGCCAGACTACAACAATTGGAATTGTTAGAGGAACATCAGACTCAAGCTTATGAGCATTTAAAAGGTTATCAAAACAGGATTGCACACAATTACAACAAACACATCAAACCAAGAACTTTTCAAGTAGGAGACTTGGTACTAAGAGAAAATCCCAAAAATCAGGTTGAAAGGGAAAAGAAAGGAAAGTGGGAAGCTAATTGGATAGGCCCATTTGTGATAGCGTCATCTTTTGGAACTGGAACATATAAGTTATCAGATTGTAATGGTGAAGAATTACAAGAACCCATAAATAGCATTCATTTGAAGAGATTCTACACCTAAAACAGTTGTACATAATTGAAAATGGAAAATACCAAAAACATTTGAAAATGGAAAATACCAAAAACATTTGAAAATGGAAAATTCAAAAACATTGGAAAAGAAGAAAGATCAAAAACAGTGGAAAATTGAGCCTGAAGAAAGCAAAAACATTTGAAAAACTATCTCTTGGTGAAAACCTAGCAAATAGGCGCCAAGTTGATAATGAAAAACAAAAAAAAAAAAAAAAAAAAAAAAAAAAAAAAATGAAAAAAGAGAAAAAGTGCCTTGGTGAAAACCTAGCAAATAGGCGCCTTGGTAGCAAAAAAAAAAGAGAATACCCAAAAGTGAAAACTTGGTAACAAGCGCTTTTGGTTCCCTTAAGTCATTTCCTTCCTAGTCACATGTGTATATAATGCATCTCATCATCCCATTTGTCTAAACCTTCATTGCATCCGTCATTTGTACATAGTCATAATAACAGTTTGTAG
This sequence comes from Chamaecyparis obtusa, assembly GCA_027943335.1. Taxonomy (NCBI): domain Eukaryota; kingdom Viridiplantae; phylum Streptophyta; class Pinopsida; order Cupressales; family Cupressaceae; genus Chamaecyparis; species Chamaecyparis obtusa. The sequence continues at coordinate 9,717 of BSBK01006127.1, read as the reverse complement.
CACCATCCTTTGCATTGCCTAAAGTTGTCAAAATTGATACATCAAATACTTGGGGGCAGCATAAACGGATTGGAAAATGGGTACCTCAAAAAGGATTCATATGAACAACATTCAGTCACAAGCAGAAAGAGATCAACATTTTCAGAAGAGAGATCAGATTTTTGTAAACCTTTGATTAATAACGAAAAAGTTGACTACCACAATAAAATCCATGAGCCTAAATTGACTTATTATTCAGGATTAAAAATCAAAAATCATGTCATGATCAAATACTTGGAAATATATTTTGTTGAAAATCAGAAAACAATGCAAAACACTTAGATAGATTCTTTTGAAAAGTTGGTTAAAAATCTGTTTACTTACATTCATTCAATTTGTATCAAGTCTTTTTAGCTCATCAATGATGTTTCGACTAGATTGGCAATGATGGAGACATGATATTTTTCTTGACTATGACGTGACTGTTTGGAGGAAAATTCATTGCCTTATGAGAATTCATCTAAAGACATGGTCATCAAAGAACCATCGAGGATTATCTTATAAAATAATGAGTTAACCTTTGTTTGTTTACACAACCGGATACCTTGGATATTTAGATTCTTCATATCTAAATGACAAAATCCACTTGCAACATAGAATCCGACAAAATCGGTATTCGTACTCTCATGATTGTTTTTGAAATCAGTGATAGTCGTATCGATGAGACCGATGGGAAAGCAAAAACGGAGGTTACCATATGAGCAGTAAATAAAAAGTGATATTCATATCATCATGTCAGTGGGCAGTGGTGGTTGTATCGACTTTCCAGTCCCAAGTGCTCAATGATGAAAATATATCCTCAAGGCATTTATTTGCTAAAAGCTAGTGACACTTAGCTGCATTCATAAAAAGGTTAAATGCATTATCATGTTAGATTAATTGCATGTGCATTTTTTTTTCCCAAGGGTTTTATTTTCGCATCAAAAAGGGGGTACATCACATCATTAACAGGGTTAAATCAACAAGGACAACATCATTTCAACATCATCTTTTCTACAAAAATAAAAATATATGAGATTATACTTTTTGCATTCATTCCATATCATTAATCATTACATAGATATTATCAAAGAAAAGAAGGAAATAATCATTTACATTTGCATACAGATTGCATACATGAGAAATAACATATCAAAACTGCATCCATACATGAAGAAGAAATGCATCCATTTATCTATATCATACATAAGATACGTTGCATCCATAGCCAATATCCATCCAAAAAAACAAATGCATTAGATAAACACATATAGTAGCATCTAAAGGAAATCTCATATATCATCAAGTAAAAGCAGGAAAGATCATAAATGTTCTCATATCACACGTCTACTCATAACTCAATATATCAAGTATAACAATGATGTCATAATCGCCCATCAACAGGGGCATCAATGTCAAATAAGTGTCAAAATACAACTGCAAAGGTGACACCAAGGTCACAAGACTATGGTACAATATCAAGTATCTCAGTATCAGTACATAAATGATAAATAAGAGCACTCATAGCTCATCTCTCGTCACCACTGGGAGGAGGTCCTGGAGGAGGCTGGGGAGGAGGCTGTGGAGGAGGCTGTGATGGAGGCTGCTGAGGAGGTGTCTGACCAACCATAGCAACAAGGAGAGGAACCAAGGGAGCCAAACCCGATACCAACTGCTGAATCATAGATGACATCTGTGACACCTCTGTCCGTAATGCTCCCACATCTGCTCGTAGCTGGGTAGTACTAGAGCTCTCTCCAACCTCATAGGTACTCTGAGGATCACCTGTATCTATAGGAGCTTTTCCCCGATCACGGGAAAAAGCTGCTGGCATCTGCTGTGCACCTGTGTCCTGACCATCCACAGTAGTCTGCTGTAATCCTGCTCTCGTATCCTGTCCTGTACCTGGATCCTGTCTAGCAGCCCTCACATGATCCTGACGATCTAACCTCTGTCTCTGTGCTACTGCAGGACGAGGAGGAGGAGGTGGTGCCTGTACCTGTGCATCTCTCACTCGTCCTCTGAGCCTAATCACTGCCCTACCTCAGGGTCTACCTCTGCATCTCCTCCCACCACCAACATCATCACCATCATCATCTCGCCCAGGTACTGGCTCTGCAGGGTCTGTAAAGCGAGGCATCAGATGCTCCATCAACCAAGCTAGATACTCCTGTGTGACTCCGGCATCTCTGATATGTAACCTCATGTCCCAATCCATATAACCCAGTAATGATATCTGCTCTATAGCGTCATCATATGAAGGCATGTGACCCCAAGTAGCACGCTCTGCACTAGAACGAGCATATACTGCAGATCCCTGAGGCATAGGCTGAATCCGCCCAAATTGTCGTAGTACTCTCCCTGCCAAGAATCTCTCCAGAACAGAGTCAATCCTGCCGATCATCCATCGAGGAGCAAACATATAGGGTAACTCCAAGCTATCCTCTCTCCAATCCTCGACCTCAACATATGGTCTCCAATAGACCTCATCCATGTCATCAATCTGTCGTCGCCAATACTCCAAGTGACCCAAGTGATGCTGTGTCACCATACCAGTATACTGCCATGCGAAAGGATATCCTAGAGGACGATCTCGATCTGATATAGGACGACTGACTGGTAAGTGCTCCCATATCCACAACTGTAAAATATGAATCCCAGCAGATAATGAGGCTGATCTCTTGTAAACCACCTCATACAGATCATGATAAAGCTGTGCTAGCACACAAGATCCCCAGTCAAAGCGTCGAGGATGATGTAGCAAATCCTCGATAATCCTGCCCCATCCCACTGAAAATCCGCGACCTCGCCGATCAGGTAATAAAACACCACCAATGATAGCACCTAATAAGGCTGGTAAAACAGGAAATGAGGCAAACTGAGGCCATAAGATACAGTCATCACCAATCGACGGATCTCCGAATACTTGTCGACAATATGTCCCGTCATAGACTGCATCATAATATACTATCTCTCCATGAGTCGGGATCCGTAGCAATCTGTAAACATCCTCCGGTGTAATAGTCATCTCACCCTGTGGTAGCCAAAATGTGTTTGTCTCAGAGTGCCAACGCTCTGCGACAGCAGTAATCAAACCTCAGTTCATCTAGAACCGAGGAAGCTCTAGTATGCACAGTAAACCGCAGCGCCTAATCACTCACCTCTCAGCGTCAGTCAACTGGGTCCTAAGCTCCATCACCCAGTGTGGTACAGTCTGAAGGTACAGCACAGGGACATCCTCCTGTTTAATCAAAACAAGGGAATCACATGAGTAACTTACTATCAGGAAATCAAACAATCAATCATGGTCATCAATTTACATATACCTATCAGACTTACCAATCCTAACTCTAAGCATTGAGGAAGGACGATCCTAGTTTTATGTCTCTAAGCATTTGAGCATAAAATGAATGGACATTTAGATCCATGATCTATCATTTGTGATGAAGATTGATTAACCTTATTCTTTGATATTATAGTTACCTATGTCCTAATTCGTTGTTGAAATCAAACAAAGGGAATACCCTAACTAACATTCGATTGAATTCATTGACGTGATCGATATCAATCAAGTTGACGCAATCGAGCAATCAGACGTCTTAGAAAAGTTTGAAATAAACAAAAAAAAAAAATTTCTTACGCGACTTTTCTTTCTGGCGTCATTTCTTTTACCAGAGGCGACATTTATTTTCTCAAACGAGTAATTTTATTCATCCGCGTGACTTAATTTCACGGGGGCGGTATAAGATTTTCCGTAGGCGACATCTTATTATCACGCGACACCTGATTAAAAATGTTTAAAACCTAAGCGACATTAAATTTTCCTTAGGCGACACAAGATTTTCTAAATGCGTGAAAATACCTAAGGGAGGCGACATCAAATTTACCAAAGGCGACATTTAAAATTTTTAGGCGATATTAAAATGCACGGAGGCGACATTTCTTTTCATGCACGCAGAATTAAAATTTTTAAATGCATTAAATAAGGTCATAAATGCAACTTTAAAGACATGAGGAAAATTTGAATGACATACCGGAGGACCATCGGTCGCTCTCCGACTGAACCGGCGCGCTCTCTCAAACCGATGCTCGCGATGTGGGACCACCATCGTCTCCAAAAGGCTAAAATCAGAGCTCAAATCTCAAGAAGGAATGGTGCAAATGAATAGTAAAATGAGGGGTTTTACCCTATTTAAGATGAAATTGGTCCTCATAAACACTTAAAAAATGCACTTTGAACTTATCATAGGACATTTTCATTAATCGGGGCATAAATCAAACTTGATTATTTCTTTCAAACGGTATCAGAAATCAAAACATATTGGACCAATCAATCAAAATCTTTCAAATCAAGGAATCAATATGTTTTATTTCTGAGGGGGCATCAGAGTATCAAATTGGCATCACATCAAAAACATTTATCAGTGGGGCATATCATATCATAGCAGTATCATATCAAGATATTAGTATCATATCATTTCATATCAATTTCATATCAGGAGGCAAATCAATTGCATATCAGTTTCATATCAAATCTATCATCATATCAAATTTATCATATCATGTCAAACCTATCAACATATCAGCAATCAATCAACCCAGGACCTTTATCAGTGAACCCAGGACCTATCATCATATCAGGACCCATATCATATCAGAGGCATCAGAATCATATCAGCACCATCATCAGAGGCACATCATCGTCATTAGGAAGTACATCAATCAGAACGATCAGAGGCATATCAGAACCAGGACCTGAATCAGATCATCATACTAAGGGAATCTTTGAATCGGTGTTCTTCGCACATCGACTCAAAGAGGGGCATTTGTAGACATGGAAAATTGGCAAAGGCTTAAATCAATCAAAAAAGTGCATCAAGTCATCAAAATAGCACTAAAAATCAATAAATGGAACAAAGGCAATTCAAATCAAAGGAAAACTCAATTAAATGATTAAATGATTAAATAAGGCTTGAAAAGGGGAAAAACACTAAGAAATTGATTAAATTCAATTGATGACATAGTTGTTGAAATGAAAAATCAAATGAACCTCTTACCCTTCATGGCTAAATTTAATTACTTTAATTAATTAATAAATATGAAATTCCCTCAACAAAGGAAAAAGGAGACAAAATGGACACAAATCACTCACTTTTGTTGAAATGGTCCAGCCTTTTGAAACCATTTAAATGTTTGTCCCCCCATTTAGGGACAAAGCAAAGCCAATTGACCTTACCCAAGCATAACCATGGTTATCTCACTCTACCCCCTACCCTTGGGAAAATCTTATAAATAGAAGGCATTTTGAGGCATTATTCATCCACTCCATATCTTTGAATTGCAGCAAAGCTCTTGCAATTTGCATCCACACCACTCACTTAGCATTTTCATTGATATTTTAGCTTAATTGTTGATCATTTTAGAGATTGTCTTATCAAATAGAGCTAGAATTTGATAATTAGATCTATTTTGCATATCATTCTTAGTTCAATTCTCATAATTAGAGTGTCACTAGTGAGGATTTGCAGCTGAGAGCCTCATTTACCACTTCAATTTAGAGAACCATGAGATATTTAGATTAATTGTGCATTATTTAGATTAGTTTGCTTTGAATAGTGTAAATTCTCTTTAAATCTTGTTATTTCATGAAGGTGTAAATCAATCACACACACTTATTAAACCCTTTCTGTTCTTTTGTGCCTTGATTAACAACCAATGCATGTGACTTAGAGGGTTTAATTGTACCCATTAGAACTAATTTGTCTTGCTCCCTAGTGAGTTCTGCAGCAAACTCATCTAAAGAAGGCATTTTATATGTAGAACCTAGGGCACATTTTGTGGCATAGAATGTAGAAACAAATACAGAATAATTAGAACCAAGCTTAGAAAGAATACTCAAAATCAGTTGCTTATCATCCTTCTTGATTCCACATTGTTCCAATTGCAATCTAATAGCTTTGAGTTTTGTGAAGAAATCCTGTATGGTGTCAAAATTTGAAGGACTTAACCCTATGAGTTCATTCTCCAATTAATGACCTCTTAACTCATCTTGCTTACCAAAGAGGTTTTCCAATTTTGTCCATACATCATTTGGTGTTGTAGCAGACTCAATATGAAAAAGTAGGTCTGGAGATACTGACATACATAAAGTACCAAAGGCTTCATCACATTTGTTAAACCATTTAATCTTTTCTGCATCCTCTTGTGGTTCAGTTTCAAGTCCCATTGTTACACGATGATATCCATGTCTTTTTAGATATATTACCATCTTTGATTTCCATTCAAAGTAATTATATGGAGTTAAAACTGGAACTGTAGATGCATCCATGAGAGCAGAAAAAATGATTGCAAGGTAGAAGGAAATGTGCAAAGAAAGAAGACACACGAGACACCCCCCCTTTCCACTAATCTCAAAAATCACCCCCCCCCCCCCCAGATATTACAATGTTGGCACTTTATGATTAGTGCTTTTACAAGGATTTTCCAGATTACAAGCTTTAAAGGCTCTCAGTAGCCAAAATTACAACTTAGTCTTCAATTAAAATCTGAAAAAAATGACTTTGTAGCTGTGTTTTTCTCTTCAATTTCTTTCCAACACTGTTTTTCTTTTTTTTGAAAGAATGGATTACAAAAGTGAAAGAAATACAGTATTGAAGAAAGAAAAAGTGCAGCAGATTAACCTGCAATATCTGATTGAAAATAGGTAGAAATTCTTACTCAACCTTTGTGGATGGAGAGATCTCGAATTCAGCTTTCCGTCAAGTACTCGTTTGCAAAAATCTGACACTTGAAGCAAAAGTTATGCAATTTTGAAAAAAAACTGCAAAATCTGCCTGTGAAAAAATTACTTATGTCATTTTCTAACACAGTTTCTGCAAAATTTGTCAACTTTCTGCAAAATGTAATGACTACCCAGATAGTTTTTCGATGCTGGCTACAAAACCCAGAAATTGTTTTTCCTGAAAAAGAGTGGAAGTAAGATTTTCGAAGCCAAAATGAAAACGGCTCCAATGAGAAATCCGAATTTTTAAATTCTGATTTTCTTTACTGTTTCCTCCAAGCTCTGATTTTGGTGAAATAAAAGTCAATTTTGACTTTTTGAAACCTTCTGGACTCTTTGGAAATGCTGAAAAAGCCTCCAATATTACCAAAAAGCTGCAAATCACCTAGATCTCACAAGAACAGATATATGTATACCAGATACGCTTATTTTCCTCTTAAACTATTATGATTCTCCAGATCATTTAAAGATGCAAGAGAAAATCATATTGGGTTTTTGAGAAAAATGATAAGCTCTATATTAGTCTCAAATATCTCAATAAATCAGATAAAATGAACTATACCAGACAACACCGCTCTGATACCATGTTAGATTCTGCGAGAAGCGAGAACCGAGCCAAGATCTGATGTCGGTCCTAGATCATATGCAACTTCACCCAACAGATGATCGAAGATCAAAATAGCAGAATGAAGAGAAATCTGAAATGAGAGAAAAATAGAGACAAGAGAAGAGAAATTGTAGAATACTCTCAATACTCCCACGAACAATCACCAAACTAGCTGAACTAGTGAAGGTGAGAGGAGAGTGCTCAATATATAGAAATATAAGGGAAAATACATCCAAGAGGTGCATTAACTCCTACACCCATAAAAAGTGGGAGGTTATCACCTACTTGGTAAATGACAAAACATGTGGTATAACCTGCTTAGGTGAAGACAGAGAGGAGGTGGCTCATAAAGCTAAAAGAGGGTGAGAAACCCAACTACCCCATAACCTACCTAGGTAAAAACAAAAGAGTGGTTATGAGAGGTGGCACAACAAGCCAAAAAAGGATGTGTAACTCAACTACCCATGTGTGGGGAGAGAGTGACATATGTGGCTGATGTATTTCGCCACGTGTCCTCATATTAACCACACCTAATAAACCTAAGCAAGCTTAAATAATATGTGTAGGAAAAAAGAAATACCCCTAACATAAGGAAAATAAAAAAGCTACACTAACACTTACTTGATTGAGAATTCCTCTACTTGTCCATCATGGGAGATAAACTTGCTTCAAATGGAGAATCCTTCCCTTGACTTGGATGATCTTTAAGAATTGGAAACTTGGAGATCTTGATCTTGGATTCTTGTCTTCAAATGTTAAAGTCAATTACTCAATTGCTTTTTATTGCTTGAAAATCTTGATACCTTGATTGTAAAATGCTTGAGTATGGATATGGTATGTAAATTAAGGAGAGAAAAGGTATCTTTATACTTAGTCAAACATCATTTTAGGATTAAAAAATGATCTAGGCCAACCAAAAAATCAAATCTCTCACTAATACCCCAATATTGGCCCTCAAGAAAAATTTGGGCCCCGATCCTTAAGGACAAAAAATCATTTACAATTTTTACCTCTAAGAATGGGCTATAATTTGAAGGGGATGTTAGTATCTAGGTGAAAAGAAGTTGTTGGAAAAAGGAAAGGTTGCTCGAATAAAAAATAAAAGGCATTTAGAGCTCAAAGTCACCAAAATGGGGCCTAATAGTTTCTAATAAAGCATCCAATCATGGGTCAGAAATTTTTAGGCTGGTAAACTTATTTGTAATTCTTCTAGTACAAATTCTTCTTTTTGATTTCATAGTTTTTTTTACTCTTTAATAACAATTACTCCTAGTGCATACATACTATCTACCTCCTCTTTTCCCTTGAAGATAATAATGACTTGATTAGGAAAATAATTATTTTCTAATGCATCCATTCTACTTGTAATTATTTTTAATACCTCATGGATTTTTCTTTTATCCACTCCGTCCCAATACTCATCCCAGGTAGAATTTTTATGACTCTTCTTACACTAGTCCCCATCCTTCTTTCTATTGTAACCTTCTATATCCACAATCACAAGTAATGTTTCATTCCTCCTCTAACTTTTGTGATTATAGGCTCCCTCTTTTTTACAACAAATTATCCTATGAATTACTTAAGACATCTCCATTTAGCTCTTCAAGTGTGAATTGCCGCCCTATCAATTATATGTTCACATAAGTATACCACCTATAGGTGCTCAAATAGGTTGCCTCATAGTTATAAATCTACCCATATAATCAGAACTATCAAATCTAATACCATTCTAATAGTGGTCAATCTCATAGCAAGACAAAGATAGGAGAACAAGCAGAGAACAAGACCAAAATGAAAATCAACAAGTGTGAAGAGAAACCATAGAGTTCTCATTATTATATAATTACTAGCATGATGTGACATAAATCAAAATGATAAGATTCAAATTATAATAGGGAATACAATACTTTATTATCCTAATATAAATACAATTCTTTATGTCCTCCAAGGATTATTCAAATCGAATTACTAAATGACATCATTATTCCTTCCTAGTAATGTTAATCACTTCCAACTGACTTGGCAAGGTTTTTCCATTCACCTTTATCAATAGTGTGTACTCTCACACATGTTACCTCTTTTGATGATGACCTAATTCTAATGATTCACTTATGGTATATTCTCTCTCCTACTTTCTTGATAAAATCTTCATTTCCTGTAAACTAAATAGTCCTCCAACTATCAAGATGACCAGTTTCATAAACTATTAGTAACTAGTTCCCAAAAATAACTTTTCTTCATGTTCATATGGTGAAAAGAGGTTGTCCTATGAGGAATAGGAAAAGAAAAAAATATATTTTCAAACAAAACT
>BSBK01006126.1:317500-491367 GCA_027943335.1 Chamaecyparis obtusa | reverse complement strand
GTATATATATCTATATATATGTATATATACATATTATATATATATATATGTATTTATATATATATGTATATATATATATATATGTATATATATATACATATATATATATATATATATATACATATATATATATATATATACATAAATATATATAATTATACATATATATATATATACATATATATATATATTATATACATATATATATATATAATATATTTGATTTTAAAATATTTACATATTTTTTAAAAAGCAAACTAACTTCTAATTTTTGGTTACTTTTGAAAGGTTTGGTCTTTTCTGAAAATGGAAAAAATAGTATAGAGGAAAATATTTCCAGAAATGGAAATATATGGCTTTTATCTACTATAAGCCCAAATTTGTCCCTCTTCTAATTTGTCTTTTCCCACTAATACATTAAATTACTTCACATGAAAAAATTGGGTTTGTAAAACTAATTTTGTCATGACCCGGTAATTTTTTTTTTTTTACTATTTAATTTTTAAACAGAGAAAGGGTTTTTACACAGAATGCATTTTTTTCAACCCAAATTGAATTTTGAGAACAATCCATTTAATTATTTTGTCTACTCAATGGTTTCAACTATAGCCAGTTTAATTTTTCATTTTCTAAGTGCCCTAGGGTGAATTTTCTCCCAAAATTTCAGCAGCATAACATTACTATGCCAAGTCACAATATAAAATCAAAAACATAACCAGAGGGTTTCCTAATACCCATAATGGAGCATAATAGAAAAATAGAATCACATCGATAAATCAAATCATGCTCATCTAAATAATAATATTTTTTGTAAATGAAATTATAGGAATATTAAATCAAACCCTACCTCAATCCAATGCTAGATACTGAGATAGAATGCCTGTGAGATGAATACCAATCCCAGAACTATCAACAGAAAGCTCAACCTACAAGCTCTAAGTCACTGTGCAAGAAATTCTCAAATCCAAAGTAAGCAAATCTTCACTCAAAATTCATGCACAATCTCCAAAAACTCAAGAACACAAAGAAAACATAAAACTCCCAAAAGCTCTCTCCAAGATTTGCTCTCCAAAAACTAATTAAATCCAAATGAATGCCAAATCCCCCTATTTGGGATTCAAATCCACTAAACAAGCAAAACCCTAGATGGACTCACACAAAGACTCCTATCAAACTCTCCCACTTTGTTGAGAGAGAAATTCCTATTTATTAATTAAAAATAAATATTTTTTTGCACAACTCATTTTAAACTCCAAAGACAATTTGACTCCTTTTTGAAAAGTGACATATTCAAACTTAATATCACACATGCTAATATTAAAATCCATTACTAAATAATTTATTATTCTAACATCATTTAAAAACATGCAATATGTTAAATAACTATAGGACAATTTCATATAAATTTCACTAAAATTAATTAATTAATATCAAATATCCTAATATTTTGATTTTTTAATTAATTAACGATCATAAAATAACATAGGAAATAAACTTAATATTATTTTCCAATATAATATTAAATTTATAACTAAAGAAAGTCTCACATACAACATCAATAAAAAAAGGACCATCAAATAAACATACCAACACAGAGATGGAATCCACGAACTTTGTCACCTGACAAATTTGGGTAAGGTGGTCAACGGATACTTATCCAATAATTAGGATAGTTGGGTTCAGGATTGGGTTTTGGGTCCATCTATCATCTCCCCTCTTTACCATTGAGATGAGTATATTTTTGGGCACGCTCACTCCTACCAATTCAGGGAAGACAATGCCCTGTACCTGCAAACCTGTCATCACAAATCAAAGCATGTACATACAACATATAACAAACAATGGTAGGGTATGGTCAATCATGTGGATCTTGACAAAGCGAGTAACTATGCCTTTGTCCTCTACCATATAGACACATAAAATAGATACATACATATGAACACCATACACATGCTAGTATGGGGGTAAGTATATCATAAACCAACTGAAATATGAAACATCTCAACATAAATATATTAATAACCAAACATGACATAATCAAAGCATAATCCAGATCATCAATAGTCACTAAAATAATAAAATTTGCACACAACAATGTGGCCTAAAAGAGTATGGCATCTGAAAAATTGAAAGCAAAATATGGTTGTACTACAGAAAGTCACCTCCTACAACATCATGAGAGAATTTGTTTAGATAAAATCTTGATGTTAACATGAATATTATTAATTAGGTTAGTGGAGCATTATAATAAGTGAGGGTTTGGACATATTGGCTTCTGCTACGCAATAATGTAGTAACACTAAAAGATCTATGGTGGTGTGGATGGACCCCATAAAATTAAGAAGTTTGAATAGTGGTAAGTCCTCTATTCCACATGTAGTAGAAAACCCTAGTTTTAATGCTATGTCAGAATTTTCTTGCTCTGTGTCTTTGTTTTCTATTATTTTTCAAGCTATCTAAGAAATTAGTCAGAGAGAGGGAACAATGGAGACAAAAAAAGAAAGAATTGAGTAGAGTCATTGACCAGCATTATCAAGAATCCCTTGAAAAAGAAGAGTGGGTCGAGAAACTTCAAGTGAAGCTCAATAAGGTAACATCCCTTATACCTGAGCTAATGAGTTGTAGGTCTCCATCTCCTGTATATTATATGTTTCTTAAAGAATAACTTTTCAATTACTAGATGACTTGCATAATGCAAGATAGGTCTCCATTGTTACAAGAACCCTTAGATTTTTTCCAAACATTTCATAACTCTCCTACAGCCATTCAAAAAAATTTGTGTGAACTTTTTATCCACAACTTAGTAGTCCCTAATAATAGAGTTTGGAATCCCTTATTGTATGTTGGGGATATCCAACTAAGAGAACTCATGTCATGAATTCAAAATGAAATAAGAAAAGAATCCCAAGCCAAATATTATAGGGAGATGGAGGAAGAAATTCCTATCTATTTGAGACTAAAAGCCAAGGACCCCAAAACTTGTTATTATGACTGGTTGTGTATTGCTCCTTCAGATTTGGGGAGTAAAATCATTTATCCTATTTGGAATGCAGCTTTTGATGCATATGTTCACATGGAAAAGGTTGAGCTTCCAGAGGCTCTGAATTCCATTCAGTGGCAATGGATCAATTTGACTAAATAATTAAGGAATAAAGAGCCACATTCACCTCTTAACTTCAGTATGGAAAACATGCGTGCTCCATGGTATATTTTCTTGGGAAGCGTCAGGAAGAGTTTTTGGATTCCTCTCACATTTCAGCCACCCTTACTCATTTCCCCTTTGTTGGAAAATTTAGAAAGCTTAGAAAATTATGATATGGAGGGGGAAGTGAAAAAGTGAGAGAAGCATAGAGAGACCAAGGGATTCTACTAGAGTTATGCAAAAGGGGGTAGTGGACAAAAAATAGCTACAGATTACAGGATGACAACAAGATTCAAGAATTTTATGTTTGCTGTGGGACCAGCAAAATGTCAAGCTAGGGGGAAATGATGAGCTTAGTTTATGATTATTTAGTATATGGTTTTATGGTTAAGACTTGAAGTATTTCATGAGTTTTTCACAAACAATGATCAGACTTTTTATGCTTTAATGCTATAATTATGTGTGTATTTTGATACTCCCATGTTTAAAAGAATAAAATGAATATATATTTATTACATGGTTATGTAGGATGAAATTTGATATTATTTCCATTCCACATTAATGGGGTAGTATCTCTTGTAGCCATGTGATGAGGACAATGATAGAATAAGAAAACTTATTATAAATCTTTATCTTGGATATGCATTACGGTTTTTGTGTACATGCTAGCCTCTCATAGGAAAAGATAAGTTAGCGGGCAAGGGAGACTCAATGTCAAACGAAGTAGCATCATCAATAAAATAACTTATTTCAAGGTTCCTAATGATTCCACCATTTCCAGTGGGTAGCAGTTGTTGTTGCAGAATGGGTTAGTTCAACTCGTGGGCAATTTGAAGAGAATCCAATAGTCATTTGTTCCTATATACTTATGTGATTGAATGTGGCTTACTTCTGTAGTAATTGATGTTGTTTCTTTTGTAACTAAAAATCTATCATATCCATGTATTGGAGGATCCTAGTCTTTAGGAGTTCTGTTTCAAGTTGTTAATAAATAAGTTGGAGTTCTTGATTCATGGTTAGCTAGTAGTTCAGGAAATTCTCTGTGTAATCCAACAAGTAGTGAATAAAACTTTCTTGTTGCATCTTGCACTCATGTTTTCTATGAATTAATAAATGACATTTTCAGATTTGAATCTTTGAGTTTTAAATCCATTCACTCTTCCATGGGGGCCCACATGGAAGGTGAACTATGTTCATGATTAAGTAGGAATTAGTCTTAAGTTTCTTTGAGTCATTTAATACTTTGTTTCTCCTACATCCATTTCGTAACATAACTATTGGTTGTTTCTTGCAGCATAGATGCATATTTAGTTTACTATTGAAGCATTCCTTTTATCTCTAAGTTAATTTGTTGTTCTGATTCTTAACATAGATGGGTATGTGTAGGATCATGGTATGCCAAAAAGTGGTGATGTGAAAAGAAGTCCTAATTGATATACTCTTTGAAAAATAACTATAACTTTCAAACAATATAATATTTTTGAAATGTAAAATATACATCACATTCTATGCTTCACCTAATACAATAATAATAAATAATTATTTGAATTTGATCAAGTTTAGACTAAGTTAAGGTGGTCAGATAAGAGGGTTTTAATATTCAAGAAAATTTGTAGCAGAAAAATCATAATTAATTATTTATTTGGAAAAAAGAAAAAAAAATATACATCACATCCAGACACGAGTCTACTACTTTTACGTAGAATCTTATTAAAAAATATTATCATTTGATTTTGATTAATGTGATTAGACATACACCTACTTGTTATCTTTCTAGTCCTGATTGATAGAATTATTGATAAACATTTATAACTTTCAAACTGTATAACATTTTTTAAATAAAAAACATGTGTCACATTATATTCTTTTCCTACTAGAAGAAAAGTAAAAAAAGGTCTCAAATTGATAAAGTTTAGACTAAGTTAACATTGTTAGACACAGGAGTTTTTCTATTCTAAAAAAGTTGAGAAGAAAAATCATAATTAATTATTTACTTGGAAAAAAATTATAAAAAAATATGTGTCACATTGGGACATGAGTCTACTACTTATATCTAGAATATTGTTTAAAAAATTTATCATTTGATTATGTTTAAGGCGGTCATACATACACTTACTCCTTATTCTTTCTTGAAATTTTCGTACTACTACATTGAAATTTGAAATTTTCAACATATAGAATAATTATTTTTAAAAAATGGCCTAGTATGTTAGAAACTAGATTCAATATTCTATAGATTCTCTTGTTACATATTTTTGATATAATATTTATAACTTGGTCAAATTTTTATGTCAACTAGCCTAAACCTGATTTTCTGAATGTTCATTACCACTTAAGGGCCTAGTTTGGTATACCATGATCCTACACATACCCAAATTTCCTGTAGCATTTCCTTTTCTTTAGTGATGATGACTTTGAAGATGGACTAGAGCATATACTTTGCAGTCACCATTTTAAGTTTACGCTCATACATTGATAAATCTAATGAGTTCAGTACGCTATTATAAGTAAGCTACTTCATGATATTTAACCATAGAGTCACTGTAAAAGGATATCCAATCCTTAGTTACTAAGGTATTGTACTGATAACCACTAGTCACTATAGATACTTGATCAAAATATGATAGATATAGATGAGAATAGTCAACTCATTTTTACCTCAATAGTTCAAGCCTGAGAGAAATCAGAAAAAAAGACATTAGCCAAAAATTCTCAGAAGAAGCTAAAAACAAAAGGAAAAGGACTTCACATTGATGATGTATACTTGGGACTAAATCAAGACAAGCTATATATATCATGTACCAAGGTAGTTGATACTACAGTCTCCACCAAGGAGTTTCATTTTTCATAGGATGCACCAGATCAAGCTGAGATCCAAGTCATAGATAACACTACACTTAATGTACTCATTGAGGACATCACAAATGGTGATCCTAATGAATGAGATGCTGATGAAGATGTGACTTATTTTGGAGCTAAAATAGAAGATGAAGGTACATTTACTGAACTAGTAATAACATATTTACTATGTGAACTTCCTATTCTAATGGAAGCAGCTGAAATTGTCTATAAGGAGAAACCTGAAGGCTCAATCCCTGAGCAACTAATAGATACATCAAGGGATCAAGGAACTAAGACACCGACAAAAACAAATGAGCCTAAGGAAACTGAGGAAACCCCACCTGAAACTAAATCAAAAGCTCCAGCTCAGTCAATTGACACAAGGCTCACCAAGGAGCAGAAAAAGGAGGATAATGCATCAATCAGGCATAAAATGCAGAAAGTTGAGGAGAAAGAAATTGTTCCATTTGTTAAGAGCTCACCTCAAGAGCTAAAGAAGAAGAAGAAGAAGAAGCAGGAGGAGGAGGAGGAGGAGGAGGAGGAGGAGGAAGAGAAGAAGAGGAGGAAGAAGAAGAAGAAGAAGAAGAGGAAGAAGAGGAAGAGGAAGAAGAAGAAGAGGAAGAAGAAGAAGAAGAGGAAGAAGAGAAGAAGAAGAAGAAGAAGAAGAAGAAGAAGAAGAAGAAGAAGAAGTGTTGGTCACACTAGTAAATGTTGGAAATTTGGTTGAGTTAGATACTTAGATGTTGTTATTATGGAAACATATGATCTACATGAAGATCACATAGGATAGAGAGAAAGTATGACAGAGTGCAAAGAAAAATTGTCTAAGTATGAGAGTGTTTTTCCAGTGCATCCAGAGATAGTTTCGATTAGCAATGATGATTGGAGTAATTTTAGCACTTGTGAACTTGAACATAGATACTATGATTACTATAGAAGACTTACTTGATAGTGCAAGTCAGTATGACATGTATGGAAGGAGTTATGATAGTTTTACCAAAGATAATGTTAAGCCGATAGGATAGTATATGAAGACATAATTGGTAAAGAGTTAAGGGATTATTTTGTTTATCAAAATAATGTCATAACAATATAAAGGGGTGAAATCCTAGATTTTAACCCTTCGGTAAATATGTATTTTGTATAATGCTTTTGTTAAGCCGACTGTAAGAGTTATTATTCTTAATAACTTGTATAGATATGAGCTTTTCATAAATGCAAAAAGAGACAAGCAATTGTAATGATATAGATGGTATAGAGAACATATAGTGAAGAGATATTGATGTGAATTTTTGAAAGAAAGAAAGTAATATAAGGTTATGTACCTTGCCATATTTTTTAATCAGTAATCATTGTACATTACTTGTTTGGGAAGTGGGCTCATCTAGTAATCATATTTTGTACTACAAACTCTTAGCAAGGTTGAGGCTTCTAATAAGGCCTAAAGTCCCTTAATCAGGATTGAGACATTATATGCATTTAATTGGCTCCTAATAGGGTAAACATCCTTAACATGATACTTTTTATTAGTGGATCTTTGTGGGTACCATCCCCACTAGGGTTTTCCCTTTTCTAGGGTTTCCTTGAGAACAAATAATGTGTTATGAGTTCATTTTCTTTACTATTATGCATATTCTTTAATTTACTATGTTATGCATGTATCAATTTAATCTTTTATATCCATAATTGGGAAAAAGTAAACATTTGTAGAATACTGATTCTCCCCCCTTCTTAGTATTCCCTATTTCTAATAATTGGTATCAGAGCCAGGTTACTTGGAAAAGAATCATTCAAGGAAATCCTAGCAGCTTGAGTAAGATGTCTATGGATATGGATCGGCTACAAAAGAATCTTGACAAAGCTCTTGAATAGATTGATATGCTTAATAAAGAAAGAGACACTCTGAAATAAAAATATGATGATTCAAAGAACCTCATTAAGAAACTAAAAAACAAGTTGGAAGATCTGAAATCAGAAAAGGAATCTACAATTAAAATTGAAGATTGTGATGACAACCTGAAAAAGGAAGATGAGAACATTAAACATGAACTAAAGTTAGTACATCTAAAGTTGAGTTTGAAATATGGAAATAGTAATAATGAAGCAAATCTAAAATCTAAGAATGAAAGTCTGAAATCTAAGAAAGAAGATCTGAAATCTAAACTTTGTGAAGTGACATCTGAACTTGAGAAAACTAAATTGCAGTATGCTAAACTTAAGAAGTACAATAATATTTTGAAAGGTGAACTGACTCAATCTAAGTAGCAACTTGAGAGACTATATTCAACAAGTGAGACTATATTCAAAAATCATTCTATGATAAAACTGGTCTTGGATTCAACTCATCTAAAGTGAGTAAAGAGAGCAAGGAACCAGATCTAAAAGTTTCTGAAAGCATAGATGACAAGAAATTTGATGAAGTTGACAAATCTAAAGATACACCTAAACAAGAAGAACCACCTAAACAAGAAGAGACACCTAAAGGTATGCAAAGAGAATCTAAAGGTAGATGCTTTGCCTGTAATACTTTTGATAATATGAAGAAAGATTATACTGGTAAGCAATTTAAACCACTTAATGGTTATTGTTATAATTGTCATGGTTTTGGACATAGAGCTATTGAATGTAGAAAACCTAAATTTGTTGAGAATAATAGTTGTAGAATGTTTAGAAATATTAACCATGTAGATAAGAGACCTACTAAAGATATGAATAGGAGAAATGGAGTAATATGTTATAGATGCAACAAAGCTGGACACATTGCCAGAAATTGCAGATCACAAATCAACCAATCAGGACCAAGATATGGAAACAATGGAATAGTTTGTCAGATATGTAACATGATTGGATATACAAAAAGGTTTTCCATAATGAATAATGGGGTTTCTCATCCTAACCCTAACCCTAGAAGTCATGCAAGGAGAAATGAAAATGCAAGTAATAGTCAAAGAGGATATTGTAATAATTCAAAAGAAGTGAAGTTTGCTAAAGCCATGGATCAAGGAGATGTATTCAGCACTGAAGGTAATTAGAAAGGTGAAGTATCTAATGGTAAGATTGAATCTCTACCTAACCCATCTCAAAGTACTTAATTCATGAAAAATATAGTAGAATAGGTACTTAGGGTCCTATAGAAGTTAGTATAGGATGAATTGAGTCTTGCATAGTTAATGAAAGGTATTATATGATGTATTGATGGGATGGTGAAGAGTGCATAGAATAATATTGTGTTAGGAAAGATCACAAGAAGTTATAAGTTTTGCAGGTAAGCAAAAACAACTTTTTGGAAAGAAGCGGCAAAGGAATTGAATGTGATGTCAGATTTTTGTTAGATTGAAAGGTTAAAAGGTTATGATCAGTATTATTTGATCATTAAGACAAATACAAGTGCTAAGGACATCAAAGAGAAGTGATTGAAAGACATTTTCAAGGATTTGGTGAAGGATTTTCATGCAGAATCTATGCAAGCCCTAAATCACAGAATCAAGGTATTTTACTAAGCAGATCTATAAATTAGTTAAAGAATCTGTAGTAGTCATGGATGTTTTATTGATTCATAATGTAAGAAATAATAATAGACCTAAGATCAAAAGGGAAATAGTAGAACCCTTGGAGGAAGACCCTAAGTTAGCTTTATCATCTATATCAGACGAAGTTCTACACTTAGAGAATGTTAGAAGTTATTTGGGATGCAAGCTTGACACCCTTAGTGATAGTGATTTTACCAAAGAATATGTAAAGCTTTACAATCAAGATATGTCATTGAAAGTAGGGTTTGAACACTTCAAAGATAATGAAATCATAAATTATTCCTTACAGTATGAGTTTGATGATGAAGATTGCACTAAGATAATTCTGAGCCGAATTCACAATGGAGAGTTTTGGTTAGATGACAGAGTGATAGATATCACAGCTAGCCTAATTCATGAAGTAACCAATTTATCTAAAACTAGATTCATTCCATTGAATTAAAAGAACATGATAAAAATAGTATTAGACAACACAAAATCATGTTACAATGGCAAAGTCATAGTGATTAGCAAGATATAATAGGATCATGTTAGATATTTGTACAAGATCCTTACAGTTAAGTTTTGTGCTAACTCTAGAGAAGATGACATGGTAGTAGGAATGATACATGTAGCCTACTTAATGTGTGTTGAAAAAGTTCAAGTTAACACTTGTGAAATTTTGAGAATTCAGTTATTTGAGAACTTGGAGAAGATAAAGAAGACCAAGAACTCCCACTTTAGATTCTCATCATTAATCACTTATATATTTTTTCATTTGTTAAGAAGATTTCCATTTACAATTGGTGATGATTGGAATGATGGAAAGACCACAATGGAAAGGATAAACACAGTATTCAGGAGACATCTTATTGACAAGGTTAATGAGAGTGTAGTATTGGTAATCAAAACATTTCAAAATTTAATGAAAAATAAATCAAGGATTCCAAAGTCTTTAGTTGAGAAATATAAGAATGAGATATGTTTTATGGTTGATACTGACTTTATATTCATTGAAGCAGTAGAACCTAGAGTAGAATTCATAGACCCTCTTGGCTATGAAATTTCTAAAGCTGAAGCAGAAGAGTATGTGAGAAGATTGCTTAAGGGAAATTTGGATATTCACAATAATACATTTGGGACTTTTCAGGAGAAATTCAACCCTGCAAAGTCTATCTTAGAAGAGAAATAGTGTAAGAAGAGAGTGGATAGTATAATAAAGAAGATTCTGAAGGACACAAGGATGACAAAACAAGAATTTTTAATTTCTAAGAAGACAACAACAACCATTAGAGATATAGGACAAAAGTAAATTTTGTATGTTCCACCCCTTTCATTAGTTGCAAAATAGCCACAAGACATTCAGTTTAAGGTAAAAGTGGAGGAAGTTGAGAAAGATCAAGAAGTTAGGAAATCCATAAGATCATCCTCATCTATAGCTAGTAAAAGAATAAAAGAAATTGCTACTAGACCAGGCAAAAGGCAAAAAACATTAGTACCACCAATAAAGGGGAAGATAGAAGAAATAAAAGATGATGAAGAAAACCAAGTGAAAAAGAAAACATGGAAACCTAAGATTGAAAAAGTGAATGAAAAAATCATACAAGATGGAGACTTTACTAAGATGATCAAGTATTATGACCTTTATGACTATTCAGATAGACTGAATCTTGAAAATGCAGTTGTAAAACACATGATACTATCTAATAAGAAGTTTGACACAATTCAGGGAAAGATACCTGATGATTTATATGAGAAATTAGTGAACAGGAAGAAAAGAGCAAAAGAAGAAGACAATAATATCAAAGAAAATCTTGTAAGAAAATTATGTGATGTTAAAGATGAAGAACATTTCAAGGAGATCATGAAAGAACTGAATACCCATCTAAGAACATAGAAAAGAACCATTCAGATTATGGGAGGAAATTATGAAGAGATCTATAGATAAATAGAGAAAGCAATAGTCAAAGTGATGACAACTAGTGTTGAAAGACACTCTAGTGTAGTAGGACAAGCGAAGCAAGATAAGGAAGTTGAACATCAAAGAATTCCCTCTCCACCAGCTAGACACATTGAAGATGAATCAATGCATGTGGAAGGAACTAAGATTACTTTAGATAGTTATGATAACCCTTTCAAGAATCTTGAAAACATTGTTGACAATTTAGCTTTTGAAGAGTAGGACAGTGCTAGAAAAGAAGAGGAGAGATCCAAGGATTGAAGAAGAAAAGGAAATAGGAAATCAAGTAGAAGCCCCTAGTCAAGAAGAAATCAGTCTTACACCTGAGACTGCAAAGAAATCATAGTTTGGATCTATATTTGAAAGTCTTGGAAAGGGAGTTGATGATGATGATCAAATGGAATTGATCACATCTCTAAACAAGATAATTGGGAAAAATAAAAAAGTGAAAAGCCTTGAAGGATCACTGAAGAAAATAACAAAGAAGTTGCAAAGCATTGTGACTACATAGATAGTAGAGGAAGACCATCTTGAAAGAGCTAAGAAAATTATGAATGTATTTGATTATGAGTTTAAATACTTATTTCACATAGCTAAAGTGAAGGCATAAGAAGCCAATGAGGCCAAATTACTTTTAGACATAAGACAGAATATCATGAATGACATCAACAGCCTAGATATCTATATAAAAGACTTGAGAAGAAACTTGGATAGAGGTAAAACTTTGTACATTCAATGTACAAAATCTGAGAATCTTGTATTAGAAGAAATTTAGAAGATTAAAGACAAAGAAGAAGAGATTTAGATAGAGGTAAATCTTCTAGCTAGCCTTGTTAGCCCATTTTCCTGTAAAAGCAAAAATCTTCAAAAAATGGTCTGCACCTGCAAAAAATTTCATGGCTATATCTATTTTCCTTTGGCCTCTGCATTATTTTCATGTCTCTGGCTGAAACCCTAAGCAAAATTTCATAAATCTAGCCCTTGAAAGAGAAACCCTAACTTACCCCGGCTAGGTTCTATTTTACTATTACCTTTTTAGGCCACTAAAGTCCAAAATTACCCATGTGCCAAAAGGTTGTGACCCCTTGTTCTATTTAAGTAGTTTGTTGCATGATCACATAGGCCATTTTCATGCTATGTGATCATGCAACTAAGGTTTGTTGTCGGGGCCCCTTTAATATTTCCCAATGCCTAAGTTTGCCAAGATTTATTTTCCTAAGTGTTACCCTTTAATAATATGTGGTTGTCGCATAATCTCATGGTTTCCCATTGTCAGAATTTATGACATGTGATTATGTGACGAGGTGACATCTGTCCCAGTGGGCCCATCTTTGGTATCATCTTATTTGCTGAGATGGTGGCCAGTTATTGGTTGCAGGGTAGTGAGCTGGTAGATTGTCAGTGGGGCCTAACAGCTCTCTGACACCATCTTGATCTAACGGTGGGCGCATCTTCTCATAGACTATGTCAGAGGCATGAGATCTTGTGCCCACTGTTGATTTTTCTTTTTCTCAGGCACTGATGAGGGTTGGTCTTGTTTGTCAGAGGGAGCTGACATGCACATTTTTCATTGGTGTTGACTGCTGGCATGGACATGGACTCTTCAACGTTTCGTGACTATTGTGAGATTGAACATAAGCCACTTGATCTACCAAGAATTAAAAGGATCTATGGTCACATTTTAAACTAGAGCTTGTATCCATTATTTTTCAAATTCAAATTGTTTTTGCAGGGTTTGGAGACAGTGCGCCGAATGAAGCCATATTATAGGACCATTTTTTATCGTTCCAGCTTGGTTGTGGGTGAGTTTTTATGAGGAAGGTCCTAGTGGTTGTTCCAGTGTGAATTTTTGTTTCCTTGAGCTGGTACAGGGTCAGATCTATTGTAGAATTTGATGATTATTTTTTATCTTACTAGCCTTGCACTTGGAGCCTGTCTTGTCTGGCTTTCATTCTTTTTGTTGAGTTAGGTAGTTTTGAAATTATTTCTTTGAATGATCATTAGTGCTTGTTTCAATCCTTGAGATAAAGGGATTTTTCATGATCATTCAAAGGCATTGGGAGTTAGGTGTTTGAAAATTTTTGCTTGGTGAGCCTACTCTCAGTCAGGGTTGTAATAGTTTTGTGGACAAGGCTTTTAAGGATACCTGTTTTGAAAAGACTCAAGCCAAACAAACATTAGATTTTAACCTACCATGAAATCAATCCAAAACAAAGAAAACTCTAAACTAAGCCACCTCAGATTGAGGTAAAATAGATGCACCCATGCACTGTTTGATTTTCTCATTTAAAGGAATGTGGGTATGCTCTCAAAGCACTTGGAGCATCGTCCTAATGTAGATTTGGAGGATTTCAGCTTCATGAAAACCCCATAAATGGCACAATATTGGGTAGAACACCCAAAATTGCCCCTAAGGCCTCAAGAACTCAAGATTATGTAACTAAGAATGATTAAGTAGATTTTTAAGCTTAAAGTAGATGTGATATGATGCATAAACAAGAAGTAAACTAAGTTAATCCATTAGTTCTATATTAAGATGAGCTAAAGTGCTTGAAAGTAAGCTAAATTAGGATGATTAGGCTAAGTCTAGAGCTAAATGAGCATGATAACAATGCTTGAAATAAAAGGTGAATGGATGTTTTGCTCTTGGAAATGAGGAGTATTTATAGGCTTTGGGAAGGAGGAATGAGTGGCCAGGATCAAAATCCTTAAGAAAGGCCAAGATTCATTCAAAGGGGAGCACATGGATTGCGCTAGTTCAGGGCCACTTCCTTGTGACAAGTGTCACAAGGGCATTGGGTTGAAAGATGGGAGGGATGTGCACAATTTGGGAAATGTGCTTAAGGTCAAAGGGTGTAAGAAAGGGGTGAGGGGCTTCTTAAATGCATCATAAATGCATGTAAGATGGATAAGGAGGCTTTAAATGCATTTAATGCATGTAAGAGAAGTTTCTAGAAATTTGTTGACTTTGGGTTAATCTTAGGAGTTGGCTAACCTTGTTTAGGGAATGTGACAAGGTTAGGGGGGGATTAGGATTAGGATTAGGGGGACAAGGATAAAGACTTTCTAGAAGAGTCTAGAACTTCCTTAGGATAAATATGGATTTTAGGAAATAAATAAAGATTTATTTATTTCCATGGTTTAAGTTTGAGAATATTTATTAAAAATAAATTTAATAAATATGAGGATTAAATATTTAATCTTAATTAAATATTTTGAGTTGGGATTAGGGTTAGGAAATGATGGGATTAGCCTTTAATCAAAATTAAAGAAGGATTAGAAGATTCTAGAAGAGGTTAGTGGTCTTAAGGAAATTGGCCAAGTTTTGGGCAAAAAATAAATAAATTATTTATTTTGGGATTTTTGGTCAATTTATTAATTAAATAATTAATAAATAAGGAGATAATGTTTAAATAAGATTTAAACATTTTTGGGAGGGATTCCTTAATTAAATATTTTTAATTAAGATAAAGGGATTTACTGATATAAAAATAAATAAATTAATTAAATAATTATTTAATTAATAAATGATGATGTCATCAGGGGTTTTTCAGAAAATAAAAATACTTTATTTTCTAAAGGATTTTTAGGTGTCTACATTTTGCCCCTCTTTGATACAATGCTGCAAGTGGCATGGTGTCAAAGACATGAAAATAAGATGCCCAAGGCTAGAATTTAGAGGAATAAGGGGTTGTGCCCCCTCGAGAAAATAATGCAAGGAGTAAACTTTGTAGAATTTTCTTGAAAGGAAACAGAGAAGGAAGGACCTATGAAGAAGGGGAGATAAATAACCAAGCTTCCAAGAGCAAAGATGGGTGAATGCAAGATGAGATGGAATGCAAAATGCAAGATGTAGTGATATGAGAGATGCAAGATTAATCTAGATGATGCAGAATGTAGGAGATTTGGGGAGCTCCAAGTGCAAATGTGGAGAGCACAACCTAGTTTAATATAGCAATGCTAGAGACCTACCAAGGATACTAGGATCATGAGGCCTTGTCACCAATGTTGCATAGGACTGATGCTAAAAAGACATGCAGGGTTGCCCCAGCATCACACATGAAACCTGAAGGAGGCATGGTGGAAATGATGTAGAAGAAACCACAAACACACGACTAGCTCACAGGAAGAAGAAAAAGATCAAAAGACCTTGCCCCAGATTATCCTCATTCGTAGTGCACCATGATATAAAGGATCATGGTGACTTTGAGTAGAGGACAATGAGAAGCCATAAAATATTAACAAGAACCAAAGGACAAAATCCAAGACCAAAATGAGAACTCCAAAAAGACATCCTTTGCCAAGGAGAGAGATTTGATGTGACTGATGGGATTGATGGTGGAAAGATTGGTCTGAATGTGTGGAAGGATACATCGACATGGACCTGGGGGGATGGGTGGAAGATTAGGTCTGACAGGAGGAAGGATACATTCTCAAGGACCCACTGATTGATGAGAGAATGAGTGTTGGTGGGTCGCTGGGAAAATGATGAAGTCAAAGAGTAATCACGATGATCAACAATAGTCGACAATTGATGTTGTTGAAGTACAAGGCTAGGTAGGATGAAAGTTCTGATCAAATGCTACTGCAGGACTAACAAGGACTATGTACAACAAGACACGAGGATATGTACAATGAACGGGAAAAGAGATATACAACGGATATGGACAAAAGCTCAAGATGTGGGATAGGAAGGAACACACTATATAGGATATGGTACAGGATAGACAGGATATGGTATAGGATATATGAGATATGATAGAAGAGATGTGAAAGATATAAGACAAGATATGTGCAAGGTATGGATTGCGGATTTGTGTGAGGATGAGGAAAAAGAGGAATGCTGGGGGATGGTGGAGGGGGATGGGGAGGGGAGAAAAAGGACTGAGATGGTGAGATGGGGGGATGAGAGTTTGATAAATAATGACTCGGTCCACTATGTATGGTGCCTTTTTGCCAGATGTTCACCAACATACTTGTCCAAGGTGCTTGAATTGCCAAGTTTTCACCATTGGATGATTATTTTTCTTTTCTTTCTTTTTTTGCTTTTTTTATTTTTTTTTATTTTTCTTCTTTTTTTCAATTTTTATGGATTTTTTGAATATGTAGGATCTGGTTCAGGGATAGAACCTCTTCAAATGTATGATGTTGATTGGATCATTTAAAGGCTCACCTTTTGGCATAGATAGTTGATAAGCTCCGAAGCCGAAGCATGCTGTGACAACATAGGGGCCCAACCAAGTAGGCTCAAACTTGCCTTTCTTTTCTCTATTTTCTTGGACCTTCTAATTTTCTTTGAGGACCATGTCACTGAATTTGAACTATTTGGGATGGACCTTCCGCTTATAACTCCTTTTCAATCAATTTTGGTATGCAACCAGGTGATCATATGCTTGCTGTCTCTTTTCATCTAACAGGTCTAGCTGTGTGAGACAGGCTACATGATAGTCTTCATCAGTGGTGCAATGCTTCATGGAGACTCACAATGATGGGAGCTCAACCTTAATCAGCAGAATGGCTTCAGCACCATATACAAGGGAATATGGGGTGGTGCCTATGGGAGTGCGATAAGAAGTGTTTTAGGCCTAGAGGGCGGGATTTATTTAGAGGTGCCAGTCACGACCAGAATCATTTACAACCTTCTTGAGGATTTTCAAGATAGTTTTGTTGGTTGCCTTAGCTTGGCCATTTCCTTGAGGGAAATATGGACTGGAGAAATGGTGATGGATGTGGAGTCTAGCACACAGATCATCCACATGCTGGTTTTCAAAAGGTGTGCCATCGTCTGTGAAGATGGTAGATGGTATGCCAAAGTGGAAAATGATGTGGTAAAGGATGAACTTATATATTTGGATGCCAGTAGTTAGGGTGAGTGGAATCACTTCAACCCATTTGGTGAAGTACTCCATGGCAGTTATTATGTACTTGTGTCCATCTGAGGAGAGGGGAGTGATTAAGCCAACAAGGTCAAAGCCCCAACATGAAAATGGTGAAGGTGGCGCAATGGGCTACAAGTCTTGTGCTGGTGCATGAATCAAATTTGCATGTTGCTGACATGGTAAAAATTTTTTGACAAACTCACAAGCATCATGTTCCATGGTTGGCCAATAATACCCAACTTGAAGCAACTACTTAGCTAGAACCATGCCACTCATGTGGGCACCGCAAATTCTAGTGTGGACCTCTTGTAAAGCTAGGACAACCGCATTTAAATCTAAACATCTAGAGAGGATATTGTGATACCCTCGATGATAAAGGGTGTTGGCTACAAGAGTGTAGTGGGAAGCTCTATGAATAAGGTTTTGGCATTGATTATTGGTGAGATGGGGAGATATGATACCATTCTATAGATATGCATGGATGTTGTGGTACCATGGGGACTGAGGACCAACCAAGACACACACCATTTCTACATTGGCATTCTCATAAGCTGGTGCATGTAGCTACTTGACTAGGAATTCATACTGTGATGCATCATGTGAGATTTCTAACAAGGACCCAATAGTTGCCATTGCATCGGCCGCATTATCTGTGTAAATTGTAGATTCAGGAAATGCTCTTTTAGTCTATCCATGAGTTCTTTGTAAGGTAGTAACTTGTCATCCTTTGTCTGATATTCATCGAGGACTTGCTTGATAATCAGCTGTGAATCTCCAAACACTTACAATTCTGTGATATTCCATTGAATGGCTATTTTGAGACCTGAGATGAGTGCCTCATATTTTGCAATGTTGTTGGTACATGAGAATCCCAACTTGAATGATTTTGGGATGTAGTCACCTTGAGGTGTGACAAATAGGATTCTTGCCCCTGATTCATGTGATGTGTAGGAGCCATCAAAGTATAGTTTCCACATAGGTTGTTCTTCAATCATACATAAGTGTTCATCAAGGAATTCCATGATTAGTGGATAAGCATCCACCAGTGGTGCTTCTGCTAGCTGATCGGAAATGACTTGACCTTTGATTACTTTTTGATCAATATATTGGATGTCAAACTCACTAAGCAACATGACCCATTTTTCCATACAGCCTATGAGAGTTGTCCTTGATAGTAGATATTTGAGGGGGTCCACTTTTGAAATGAGCCTGATTGTGTGGCTAAGCATATAATGTCTGAGCTTTTGAGTGGCAAAAACCATTGCAAGGCATGCTTTTTCCATAGGTGAATAATTAAGCTCATAGCTGAAAAGAGTTTGACTAATGTAGTAGATGGCTCTCTCTTTGTTTTCATCATCATGATGAGCTAAGAGTGCCCCTAGTGTTGTAGTGGTTGTCAAGATGTAGAGTATGAGAGGGCATCCTGGAACTGGTGATACTAAGATTGGAGAGTTGGCTAGATACTCCTTGAGCTTATCAAAGCTTCTCTAACATATGGGATCCCATTTGAAGCTTGTGTCTTTGCATAAGAGATGCGTAAAAGGTTGGCACTTGTCTGCTAGTTGAGAAATGAACCGACACACTGATTGAAGCTTTCCTTGTAGGCTTCTGAGCTATTTGAGTGTTCTTGGTGGATGCATTTCTATTATTACTTTGACCTTTTTAGGGTCAATCTCTATGCCTCATCATGATACTATGAAACCTAGGAGCTTTCTAGATGTAACACCAAAGACACATTTCTTTGGATTGAGCTTTAACCCATAGTGTTGTAGCCTATCAAAAACACTCTCAAGAATGTCAAGGTGTTCATGGTGTTTCTTTGATTTTGCAAGAATATCATCCACATAGTCTTCTAGAATCTTGTGGATCATGTCATGGAAGATTGTTGTCATCGCTCTTTGATATGTGGCTCCTATATTCTTTAGCCCGAATGGCATCATGTTGTAGCAGAAGGTACCCCATGGAGTTGTGAATGATGTTTTATGTTGATCTACTTATGCTATACGAATCTGATTGTAGCCTGAAAAGCCATCCATTAGTGACAACATTTCATGACCCGCTATAAGATCTACAATCATGTCTATATTTGGTGGTGGAAAATCATCTTTAGGACATGCCTTGTTCAAGTCCCTAAAATCTATGCATATTCTGATGTCACCTAAAGGCTTTGTGACAGGCACCATGTTGGAGATCCAATCTGACTAATCTATTGCTCTAATAATCTTGGCTTGGAGGAGCTTTTCAAGTTCTTCTTTGACTAATATGACAACTTTTGGATGCATTTTCCTTAGCTTTTGCTTTACTAGCTTGACATTAGGATCCACTACTAGATGATTGATGACAAGATTAGGATCAAGCCTAGGCATGTCTGCATATGACCATGCAAAATTTATGATTGATTCTCTAAGAAGTGCAATCAAAGACATTTCTTCACCCTCTGTCATGTTGGTTGCAATGTAGGTAATTCTCACACATTCCTCTATACCCAAGTTGACTAGCTTGGTTTCTTCTATGATGATAGGTGATTACTCCGGTCTATAATCTCACATAGGAGGAAGAGGCAAGTCTTCATCTTCTAGCGCTTGAATTGCCAAGTTTTCACTAGAAGATACACTCTTTATTTTTACTATTTTGGAATCAAAATGTGCCCTAGAAGGGTTTTCACATAAGGACTCATGTTGTACTTTTTCAATTTCTCTTTTGTATCTAAAGATTACCTCCTCCCCAAAGTATCCTTCTAGGTCAAGCTTGTAGATGTGAGTCGACTCTGAATCCTAAACTAGTTGTGGGCGTGATGCCCCCATGAACTCTAGGAGTGCTTCCATGCTTTGGAACTCATCGATGTGTGTGATGCTTGGTTGGTCCTAGTCTATGAGTTGAGGGTGGATGAGGGGAAGTTCTATGAGATTGATGGCAAGTTGTTGGAGGATAGAAGTCCCCAGGAGGGTGTCATCATCAAAGATATCATCATAGGATCTAATTTATTTCTCTTTAGGGATGTCTTCAATTTCTATGAGGTTGTCTTGGCTATTCAAGAGGGGAACACTAGTCATGTTGGTGCCCCTAGTTGTGGTATTGGGCCCTTATATATGTAGGCGAGGGGTATTAAAGCCAAGACCCTAATGTTGTGGGTTTTTGGATGCTATGATCGAGTCTTTTCTTCTGCCTTCTTTTGGTCCTAGACCACCACCTTGGTAGTTCCATTTCTCAGTAGTGTACTTGTGCGATTATGGGTATTTATCCTTGAAGCAGCCAAGGAGTTGAGTGTCAGGTGGTGGGGGATCTTTGTACAACCACCTATTGATGTCAAGATCCATCTCTTGACTATTTAGTGTGCCATGGGATTCAAAAGTCATAGGTCCCATTCTCTTGATTTCATGATGCTCTTCAATAGGCTTTCTTTGGTGACTCAGGCACCCTTGAGTATGTGGATCACATGGGAGGGCCCCTATGTAAAATGCATCATGTAGGTTGTATTCACCATAGCCCTCATTATTGATCTTGATAGAAGAGAGGGTGGAGGTGAGGATGGTCTCTAGATCACAATGGGATCAGGATGAGCTGGCAACAGAAGTGCCAATGTTAGTTCCAAGACAATGAGTGGAGTGAGGGAATGATGCTTCCATTGCACGATAGTATGTGAAGGGTTGGGGATCAGTGTGGATGGTAACCTCAGTGCCTTGATGCAGAAATTTGATGCATTGATGGTAAGTAGATGGTACAACCTTGATGGAATGAATCCATGGTCAGCCTAGGAGGATATTGAATGGTAGGTCAAGATCAACAACATGACAAATGGTATCTTGTGTTGCTGGGCCTAGCTAAATAGGAAAATTAATGGTACCTTCAGAGGTATGCTCCAAGTTGTCATAGGCTTTTATAGTGATTACTTTATGTGGTATATTGGCCTAAGTGAACCCAATCTACTGAATGAATTTCAAAGTACACAAGTTCAGGGTTGAGCCATTATCTATTAAGACCTGTTTGATGGAAAAGTCTCTGACCATGATGGTGATGTAGAGAGGGAGAGTATGGTTAGGTGCAATGACTGGTATGTCAGATGTTTTGAAGGATAAAGCATAGGCTGTGGATAGATGTCCCACAAGGGTCTCAAACTAGGTGGTGTTAATGTCTATGAGGACATGTCCTTCTTTGAGAGCTCAGTCAAGGACCTCCTAATGGAGAGGTGAAGTGCGAAGAAGGTCCAAGATGGATATTTGGGCTGGTGTGTTCCTAAGATGTTCTATGAGGTTATACTATGCATTGTGTGCATGGTGTACTAGCCTTGGATGGGCACTAGCAATAGTGATCTGACCTCTATAGGTATTAACAACACATTGACGATCTGCTCCTCTAACATGGATGGCATTGACTGTGGGGTCAACTTGGGTTATACATCCAATAAATTTATCATAATTGATGTAGGTGGTAGTGTGATCTTCTTGCTTGCCTTTGCCATGATTTTGGGAATGATTGGTATTAGTTTGGTTGTTCCCAGCATTGTGTTGTGGGAACACATTCTGATAAATTTGCAAATTGGCATTTGGCAAGGCTTGAGTAGGTGTATCTACTTGGATCTCCTTTTGATCATTGAGATCTTATATATAGTTTTTGAGTCGCATACACTTCAGGGTAGTGTGTCCTTTGACATGATGATAATCACAATACTCATGATCTTTGTACCAATCAGGTTTGGGAGTGGTATCATCAACTAGCTGGATTAGCAAAAATGTGATCAGGTTGGCCTTGGCTATTTGGTGAAAGATAACATCCAGAGGTTCACCCAGTAGTGTGAAGGTCTTCCTTGGATTTTTCTGAGCTCTGGGCTTATTTTGTTTCGGAGAAATGTTAATGACATTGACCTGATTGTTCGGATTACATTGATGAGCTTGATGGGCTTGCTGTTGATAATTTTGCTAATTATTTTGAGAATGATATTGTTGTGTGGGTTGCTGATGGACTTGAGGAGGCTATTGATAGATGGGTGTTTGTTGTTTCTGGTATGCGGGAGTTGGCGTAGGGCTAGCCACAACAAATTGGACATGCTCGGTATTAGTGGCTCCATCAGTAACAATGTTCTTGTTATGATTCCAGTAATAGGATTTATCATTGCTGGGTTTATTTTGGGAATCATTTTTAAAGTGTCAGATTGTGCCTTCATCTAGGAGGTCCTTTTCAATACCTATCCCCTTGCTCTTGATATCTTGATAGGTTTGGAGATAATTCATCCTCATGAAGTGGGATAACTTAGGATGTAGATTATCAATAAAGATTTTGGTCAAATGCTTTTCAAGTGGCTGGTATGATAACCTGGTGGTAAGGTTCTGCCATCGTTGCAAGTATTCTAATAGGCTTTCTCCTTCTTTCTATTTTGAGTTGCAAAGATCTAACAAGGTCAACTCATTCTCAACATTGTGGGCATAGTGGGCAATGAACTTCTTAGAAAGTTCAGCAAAGGTTGTGATAGTCCCACATGGTATTTTGTAGAACCATTCAAGAGTAGTTCCTCCCAAGCTTTTGGGGAATAGGTGTAAGAGATAGTTATCCCTGTAAGCCACTTCTTGGCACGTCATATAGAATTATTTAATATGGTTGACTAGATCTCCTTTCCCCTGATATTTATCAAATTTAGGTGTCTCAAAGTGCTTGGGGAAAGGTATAAGAGCAATAGATTGATCAAATGGGTAAGGACACACCTCCTTGAATTTGTAGGTTTTATTCTCGGTACTGGTTTGAAGCTCTTTAAGAGCATTCTTCATGGCTTCCCACTTGGCATTGATCGGTGTTTGAGTGGGTACTCCCGTTTGAGGTGGCTATTGTGGAGTGGGATATGGAGATGGCCCAGTGGGATAGGTGGATTGGAGTGGATTTTGGAGCAAGGTTCACTGGGGAGGATACTACTCATGTGGCATAGGGGGATATTGTGGTGAAGGATACGGAATTGCTTGCTGGTGTTGTGGGATGACTGGGACTTGTTGTTGTGAATGGTAAGAGGAAGTCTGCTATTGGGAAATGATGGGAGTTTGTTGTTGCAATGGGAAGTGTGGTTGCTATGGGGGAGGCTAGTGGAATGATGTCACTTGGTGATAAGATGATCCTTGCTGAACTTGGCTCTATGTTTGACCGATATAGGTTGGGTGCATTCCCGCATTGCTTAAGGGTGGAACTGATGTAGGGAAGCTTGAAGAAAAGGGTGGCTAGGCAAGATTACTTGTGCTGAGGTGGAGGAACTTGCTAAAAAGCACTAGATGTTGGGAATGGATAGCTTGTGACAGATGAAGCTGGTGGAGGTTGTGATGGTTGTTGTGGTGCTACTGGTGGGAAGTTGGCTTGTTGGTTTGCAGACATGGATGTAGGAGAGTGGGTTGGTATGCCAAAGGCTTTCATGTCTTCTTGAGTGAGACCCCAATGAGAACCAGTGTGAGGTGAAAATTGTGCTGTAGTGGATGCCTGGAAGGTAGATGTAATGGGAGTTTGGGATATGAATGGTGGATTGGAAAAACCCATGGAAGGCATTCCTGTGGTGAAGGAATTTTTCTGGGCTTGTGCCTGGGTAGATGCTTGCTGGGGGGAGAATGAAGAGGATTCTTGTGTTCCCCATGAAAAGGTGATGTGGAAGTTTGCTGATTCTGAAAGGGGAATGATTGTGCTACCCCTGGAGTAGATGATGTAGAGGTTTGTTGGGTGAAAGAGGGAAACGATTGCATTAGCCCCTGAAATGATGGTGTGGATGTTGAAGCTTGGGGATTGAAAGGAAAAGATGATTGCGTCCCTCCTAGCACAAAAGGTGTGGATGTGGAAGCTTGTGAAGTGAAGGGGAAGGATGATTGCATCCCTCCTAGAGTGAAAGGTGTTGCTTGGCCTATGGAAGATGACAGAACTACTTGTGTAAAGGTTTGTGTGAGAGGTGGAAGTTGATTTTGTGACAAGCGTTAGATTTGTGTAAGAGCTTGGGTGGCCATGGTGGATGATGAAGTACCTATGATAGGGAATGGAGCAGATGGTGTTACAGCATGTGTTATTGGATTTGCAAATATTCCTTACAGAAGAAGGGGAATGGCAGAGGTTTCTTGAGATGTTTGCAAGGTTGGATCAAGGAATGGTTGGATGAATGGAGAGTATACTTGTGCTGGGATTTGGATAGTGCTTATGGGAATACCAGGATGGAGATATGGTGGAATGGGAGTATGCCTTTGTGAAAAGTTAGTGAACATGCTTTGCTGGTTTTGGGCCATGAGTGTATTGACTGCTGGTGGATTCTCTAGGTGATTCACAAATGTTTCTATTGCTAGAGGAGTTGAGGGGATATTGGGATCATCTCATGCATTATTGGTTTGTATTTGGGGATCATAGACTACCATCGCACTGGTAAAACTGTTGGGATCATACGAGCTAGTGATTGGATAAGGATTCATGTTCCTTCACTTCCTAGATCCAGATCTTGTCTCGACAGGCATGGAAATGCAGATGTTAGATGGATGCAAGATGTTTCCTAAAGATGCTAAAGAATGATGGATGCAAGCTTAACGAACTTTCTAAGGATGATGAAATTTCTAGAATGCAATGCAAAGATTGGTGGGATGATGGAAGATGGTGACAAATCAGTGAAATGCTTGGCGATGATGGAGGCTTGGTGGGATGTTCTGATTTGGGTCATCATACTTAATACAAATACATGATCCTTCTCTCTCCTCTGTGTCAAGCTAGGTAGACTTTGAGCTTTCTAGTTCATTACATATTATTTTATGTATGTATCTTCATTCTTGAGTTCTAATCTAGGATTGGATTAAATGATGCTCTAGGTGAGATATGAGTTTATTATTGTCTATATAAGGATTCTTTGTAAGTAGTAAGGACTGTGGTACATGTATTTATGGCTATGAATCTAAGATATATTCTAGTATGTGTATCTCTTGTGTCTAAAAAATATTTCCCAATGGATGAGGCACTAGCCTAAATGAGTAGTCCTCTTGTTAACATATGCTAATTGAAGTTGTTGCAATCCAAATCCTAAATCAAGAACCATTTTAAGTTTTAAATCTTTGGTTGTGTAAGTCTTGTTACCATATAGTAATGGAGATTCAATGAATGTGAGGTTAGCATTTAGTACTTTCTTACTATCAATCTATTGTTTAGACCCAGTCTTTGGTGTGTGAAGTATAGTTTTCACTGGGTTAGGTGCACCTGCCTTGGTTTTGCAGAGCCAGAAGTGAAGATGGAAATCTTGTCCCTACAGTTGGTCCAGTTACCCTAAGATCAGTTACATTTTGGAACTAACCACTCCTAAAATATTTCTGAGGGTATATTGGAAAGCTTAGAGCATAAGCGTCCATTTTGAACACCAACAAGATGGTGACTCTGCTGGGGAATAGAGATCATAATCAAGAATAAATAGTGCAGGTTCCAAGTTGAGCTTGACTCCTGGCCTGCCTATTTGGTATCCAGTGGTTTGCATTGAAGTGTATAAGAGTCATTATTAATAAGTTTCAAATCATCTCACCAAGTTGTGAGTGGTGACTTTGATTTCTCTATTTGATTAGTGCATCTTCTGATAAATAGTGCATGTTTACTTGGTGGAGTTTTGTGTTGATTGGAAGAAGAAACAAGAACAAGTGCATTACTTTCCTCTCCAAGGAGGTGGTGACTCTACACAACAAAGAATTTGATGGAGCTTCAGGGTGAGCTGTAGATCTGCCCTACCTTCCAGTCAACAAATTTTTCTATAGAACTTCTAGGTATCATACTTTCATGTTTGGAAATGTCTCCTTATTAAGTGATCAAGCACTAAGAAAAAGGAATAAGGTGTGAGTAGAGGTTTGCATAGTTCAAGTTTTTAGTTGTATTTTGCAAAAATCTTATGGAAGTATTTCATTAAGTTATGATGGGTAAGTTTGAGGAGAAGCTTACATTATTGGATCAAGGCATCTAGAGGGATTGCATAAAATTGGTAAGATTGAAGGTGGGAAGTAGAGGGGATATTTCAATACCTTTGTTCTATGAGAAGTTTTGTGATGCATATGATAAGCTTTTGGGGGGTATTGAGTTTCTAGAATCTATTTTCATTGGTTTATTTTTGGAGCTTTGTTTTCCTGAATCAACCAGTTGGCCAGCCCCTTTGCGGGAGGAGTGTTATGTGCATCTTAGAGATTGGATACTTAATGATGTTGATCTTGATCTTGAAGATACATTTGGGGTTGTGTCTAATAGTACTCTTATTGAGAATAATGGAACCTATGAAGGAGATGTGTCAAGTGATGACACTCTTTCTTATAATCATGAGAGTGATGCTCTTTCTCAGTATGGGGAGGAAGATTTGTGCAGTCAGCAAGAGGATGAAGAATATATAAGTGAAGATGTTACTGATGATTGCCTATTAGAGGAGGGTGTTCTTGAGGACAATTGTTCACTTCATAGTGAACAAATTTCAGATTTCTTTTCTTGTGAATATCTTATATATTCCAGGAGGGATGAATCTGAGTTCTTACATCCAACACACATTGATTTGACTAAGAGCACGAGTCAGTAGGGTCTGACTTTGACATGTGTGCCTCTAATTCTTTTGTTTCCCTAGAACTACTAGATAGAAACCAAGCTATATATGATATATCAGATGGTGAAGTCATCAGTGTTTGTTCACTTTCAAGTAATGCAGATGTCCCTGATATGGTGTTGAGTATTGATTGGGAAAGTTGTATAGACTTTGAATCCTTTTCTGATTCCAAATCTTTTGCTAAGCCATTAAAGGATGGCCCTTCAGTTTCTCATGATGAATGTGTTGATGTTTCCTTTCCCACCTACCAACAATTTTTGGTTTTATCAGATGATGACCAGATGCAGGATGCTCTTGTGTTTGGTGATGATGTCCCGTATGATGTGTCCCCTCAGTGTTTGCATGAAGGTCAGTATATCTTCTCCTTGGAGGTGAAAATTTTTGATATGAATGGATCAAATAGCGTTTACACTAACAGTTTGAAAGAGTTGGAGTGTTTTTCTTTTCATTTGGATAGTAAGCTTCCCAAATGTGGTGACAAATTTGAAGATGATTCATGTTGTAGTTCTTTCAATGTTTTCCTATTTAAGGAGTGCAACATGCATATGCCACATTCTTTTCAAAGTTGGTATGACCTCCAGCCTGGTCCTCAAGTAGAATATGCTGACCTTTTTTGTCTTATGTTATTGGAGAATGGAAATGGTTTTCATCAGGTGCATGAAAGTGATAAGCCCAACTTATTATTGTTTTGTGGGGATGAAGACTATTTGTTTGATAGAGGAAAAAATTGATCATAAGTTTTGGGGGCTTTGAGCCTTTTGTAAATATTATAAATCCTTGTATAGTTGTTTTCCCTTTCCTGTAGTTTTTTCCTTTCTTGTTTCCCTAGTTTGGTTGCTAGTTTTTGAGGTCCTGTCTCTTTTCCAATGGGTGGTCTACTTTTCCCAGTGATTCTAGATTCTTGCCATGGCTGTAGGAGGTATGCATCCCCAGATAGAGCCACTATTAGCCCATTTTCCTATAAAAGCAAAAATCTTCAGAAAATGGTCTGCACCTGCAAAAAATTTCATGGATATATCTATTTTCCTCTAGCATCTACATTATTTTCATGTCTCTGGCTGAAACCCTAAGCAAAATTTCATAAATCTAGCCATTGAAAGAGAAACCCTAAATTACCTCAGCTAGGTTCTATTTTACTATTACTTTTTTAGGCCACTAAAGTCCCAAATTACCCATGTGCTAAAAGGTTGTGACCCCTTGTTCTATTTAAGTAGTTTTTCACATGATCGCATAGGCCATTTTCATGCTATGCAATCATGTAACTAAGGTTTGTTGTCGAGGCCCCTTTAATATTTCCTTATGCCTAAGTTTGTCAAGATTTATTTTCCTAAGTGTTACCCTTTAATAATATGTGGCTGTCGCATAATCTCATGGTTTCCCATTGTCAGAATTTTTGACATGTGATTATGTGATGAGGTGACATTTGTCCCAGTGGGCCCATCTTTGGTATCATCTTATTTGCTGAGATGGTGGCTGGTTATTGGTTGCAAGGCAATGAGTTGGTAGGTTGTCAGTGGGGCCCGACAGCTCTCTAACACCATCTTGATCTAATGATGGGCACATCTTCTCATAGACTGTGTTAGAGGCATGAGATCTTGTGCCAGCCATTGATTTTTCTTTTTCTCAGACACTGACAAGGGTGGGTCTTGTTTGTCAAAGGGAGCTGACATGCACATTTTTCATTGGTGTTGACTGCTGGCATGGACATGGACTTTTTAGGGTTTCATGATTGTTGTGAGATTGAACATAAGCCACCCAATCTATCAGGAATTAAAAGGATCTACGGTCACATTTTAAACCAGAGCTTGTATCCATTGTTTTTCAAATTCAAATTGTTTTTGTGGGGTTTGGAGATAGTGCACCGAGTTAAGCCGTATTATAGGACCATTTTTTATCGTTCCAGCTTGGTTGTGGGTGAGTTTTTATGAGGAAGGTCCTGGTGGTTGTTCCAGCGTGAATTTTTGTGTCCTTGATCTGGTATAGGGTTAGATCTATTACAAAATTTGATGATTATTTTTTATCTTACTAGCCTTGCACTTGGAGCCTATCTTGTCTGGTGTTCATTCTTTTTGTTGAGTTAGGTAGTTTTGAAATTGTTGCTTTGAATGATCATCAGTGCTTGTTGCAATCCTTGAGATAAAGGGATTTTTCATGATCATTCAAAGGCATTGGGAGTTAGGTGTTCAAAAAAATTTTCTTGGTGAGCCCTATTCTCATTTAGGGTTGTAATATTTTTTGATTCAATGTTTGTTGATGAAAGAAGAAAGTTGCAGGTCTAAGTTGTAGTTTGCAAGCTTGATTTGTTATGACTGATTGTATGCATAGAAAAGATTCATCATACTTAATACAAATACATGATCCTTCCCTCTCCTCTGTGTCAAGTTAGGTAGACTTTGAGCTTTATAGTTCATTATATATTGTTTTATGTATGTATCTTCATTCTTGAGTTCTAATCTAGGATTAGATTAAATGATGCTCTAGGTGAGATATGAGTTTACTATTGTCTACATAAGGATTCTTTGTAAGTAGTAAGGACTGTGGTAGATGTATTTGTGGCTATGAATCTCAGATATATTCTGGTATGTGTATCTCTTGTGTCTAAAAAATCTTTCCCAATGGATGAGGCACTAGCCTAAATGAGTAGTCCTCTTGTTAACATATGTTGATTGAAGTTGTTGAAATCCAAATCCTAAATCAAGAACCATTTTAAGTTTTAAATCTTTGGTTGTGTAAGTCTTGTAACCATATAGTAATGGAGAGTCAATAAATGTGAGGTTAGCATTTAGTACTTTCTTACTATCAATCTGTTGTTTAGACCCAATCTTTGGTGTGTGAAGTATAGTTTTCACTGGGTTAGGTGCACCCACCTTGGTTTTGCAGAGCTAGAAGTGAAGAGGGTAGTCTTGTCCCTATAGTTGGTCTAGTTACCCTAAGATCAGTTACATTTTGGAACTAACCACTCCTAAAATATTTCTGAGGGTATATTGGCAGCCTTAGAGCATAATTGTCCATTTTGAACACCAACAAGCCCCAATGTGGATATATTGGACATTGAGAAAAGAATCATTAGCATTAACGATGAAATAAGGATTCTATTGGATGACAAGGATAGGAAATTGAAAAAATTCTCTCTTCTAAGAGAGCATATTTCCATTAAGTTAAGCATTGTTGAAGGACAATTGGAAGAATGTCTTTCATTAAAGATGTCTTTTCAGAAGTTTAGTTTTGCAAACCTTCAAGCCTATGAAATAACATCTTATGGATTGTGTGCACTACTCACTATTGTAGAAAACATTAAGAAGGCATGGGAGAATGAGATAGAGAGCATCAAGATAAATTTTTCAGATTATGTTGCAAGCTTACCGGCTCTGTGATATTGAATAAAGGTATACATATTTTTTTAGCATAGTTTTGGCACCCTTTTTGTCATTGTTGTCAAAGGGGGAGAAATATTTAGTTGAAAATTGTTATATATGATAAGAATATATATTCTTAGGGGGAGTATAGGATATAGCTAAGATATATGGAGTTATAAGGATAGTGCATTTTTTTTTTTGTTATGGCCAAAATTTTGAGTTTTTGAAGTGTTATGACTTAGCCAATTTTCTCATATGTTGCCACCAATGACAAAGGGGGAGATTGTTGGCAATTTGGCTAAGTTAGATACTTAGATGTTATCATTATGGTAACATATGATCTACATGAAGATCACATAGGATAGAGAGAAAGTATGATAGAGCGCAAAGCAAAATTGTCTAAGTATGAGACAATGTTTTTTCTAGTACACCCAGAGATAGTTTTGATTAGCGATGATAATTGGAGTAAGTTCAGTGCTTGTGCACTTGAACATAGATACTATGATAACTATAGAAGACTCACCTAAGAGCACAAGTTAGTACATCATGTACGGAAGGAGTTATGACAGTTTTACCTAAGACAGTGTTAAGCCGATAGGACAATATATGAAGACATAATTGGTAAAGAGTTAAGGGATTATTTTGTTTATCAAAATAATGTCTTAACAATATAAAGGGAAAATTTACTAGATGTTAACCCTTGGGTAAATATGTATTTTGTATAATGATTGTTAAGCTGACTGTAAGATTTATTATTCTTAATAACTTGTATAAATAAGAGGCATTTGTAAATATGATAAGAGACAAGAAATTGTAATGATATAGATGGTATAGCTAACATATAGCAAAGAGATATTGATGTGAAGTTGTGAAAGAAATAAAGCAGTATAAGGTTATGTACCTTTCCATATTTTTTAATCAGTAATCATTGTACATTACTTGTTTGGGAAGTGGGCTGATCTAGTAATCATATTTTGTACTACAAACTCTTAGCAAGGTTGAGGCTTCTAATAAGGCCTAAAGTCCCTTAATCAGGACTGAGACACTATATGCATGTAATTGGCTCCTAACAGGGTAAACATCCTTAACATGATAGTTTTTATTAGTGGATCTTTGTGGGTACCATCCCCACCGGGGTTTTCCCTTGGCCAAGGTTTCCTCAAGAACAAATAATGTGTTATGAGTTCATTTTCTTTACTATTATGCATATTCTTTAATTTACTATGTTATGCATGTATCGATTTAATCTTTTATATCCATAATTGGGAAAAATTAAAAGTTTGTAGAATACTAATTCACCCCCCCTCAGTATTCCCTGTTTCTATAAGTTGATGTTATTGTTATACTAGAATGTGACCCATGGACCCTAGACCCCAAAGAATTGAGAAAATAAGGGGAGCTTTGTACAAGAAAAGAAGCTCAAGAGAAGCTGAGGAAGGAATGTAAGGGAAAAGAAATCTTAGAGATTGTAAGAGACATCTTACAAAATGTTTTACCAAAGGTACAAATCAATGAAGATAAACCTATTATGGACCTACTTGCTACACTTGCAAAATCAATCAATTCTCCACACGTTGAAGAAAAAAAGAGAATTAAATAGAGGGAAGAATCCAAAATACAAAACAAACTAGTATAGAAAATGAGCCAAGAAGTGGCAATAAATGAGGTAAGTTTATCTAAGGTAATAATTGCCATTCAAGATATCACTGAGATAATCATTCAGATGTTTACTATAATAGGGCCCGGCCGCCCAATCCAATCTCACTTCTGAGAACCAATCTCATAGATGTGGTTCATAGTCAACAAAGAGGAATCAAAGCTTTTCACTATGGAAAACTTCATTGTTGAGGTTAGTGAGAAGATAAAACACCTGGATACCAAAATCCAAGCCAGTGCACAAGCATCCTTAACCAAGCCAAATGCTTTTACTAAGCATATACTCAGAGTTCAAGAACTTAGGTGGTTAAGAGAATATTTGAGGAAGTAGGAGGATAGGATAAGTGACCAAGTCACTAAGCTACAAATAGAGCTACTTCCCCACCTTAAAATAATTGAGAAACATATAGTCAAAGCACAAGCTTTAGTTTCAACACCAAAAATTTCTATGTTGGAAAACATCTTTGATATGCATGCACAAGTTAGTCTTGACCACATTGCTCTAACCAACTTGAAAGAGGAATGGATGAACCTCTTATATTCTTTGAAGAAAACCACCAACACATATTTTATAAACTGTAAATACACAATTTTGAGTTTGGCATTATTATCAAAAAGGGGGAAAACATAATGTATATGCCAAATTGTATAAATATATGATAAGCATACTACTCATATAATGGGAGCATGCACTAAGATAAGTTACCGATCTATATATGGAGAAGTTAGAATATTTTTGAGGCATTAGGTCTATATACATTACAAGATTTGATACTAATGGAAAAGCGGGAGATTATTATCTCTATTTGAGCATTAAGTATTGTCATTAGTATAAAAAATGATCAGTCAGTTACCTATGCTAATAAATTGGTAAAAGGAAGAACTACAAGCTACATATGGTAGTCAGTTAACTATATAAGCCTGCATACCGATTTGTCTCAAGGAAGTACCGAGAACTAAAAGGAAATAGTTTTAACCAAGCACTAGAGTTGTCTTACTGAGCATCGATGTATGCCAATAACAAGTTTCAATAAACACTGAGAAGACTAGACACCGAGCACCAATGTATTCACTAAGAAGTATTGATAGTGTTTACCAAGAAATCTAGGAAACAATATAGTAATCAATTTTGGCACATTTTGTTAGAAAGTAAATTCCATGAAGATAACTGAGAGGGGTGGTGAATCAGTTATCAGATAAATACAACTTTTATCACCTTTAATAGTTTTTAACAATGGAAGAAATTTAATCAACAACAATAGAAAGATATACGTACATAACAACATAATAACACAAGATATGTTGACTAGGGAACCTCTTGATCAAAGAGTAAACCCTGGTGGGAATGATGCCCATAAAAGATGCACTTATATGAAAGTTCCTTGTGAGAGGATGGACCCTGTTACGATTATTATGAAATACATTCAGTACATATTGGTCCCTCCTAGGATTCTTTGATTCAACCACACCAACTGCTTCATCAAAACTCAATACTAGATCTCTATATTTTGCATATCCTCTTTCAACAAGTAGTGCATAATCCTAAAATTCACTTTCACAATATTTAATTACAATTACACATTACAATAAGGAAAAAATTCCTTCTACAAATGATTCAGCATACAAATTACAAATTAAAATCTTACATAGGTTACATAAAAATTCCATGATTACATAAATTATCAGCTTCTAATTAGGATAACTCTTCACTCGTGCAACCTCTAAGCTTTTTGTCATGTCCACATCATAATTATCATATCTTCATCATCTGTACAACATTGCATGCTCAGATTCTATCTCTATTAGAAGATGTCATCCGATTTCCACAAACCACTACTTAGGAACACTACCTGAATACTACTTCCACTGAATTATACATAATTTTCATGCCTAGAAGAATTTCCATATGTTCTCTTCACCACAATATTAAACAGTATCAAATATTAATTCAGCAACTCTACATAGCTTGATCTTCAATATCCTAAATGCGCTAACTTACACACTATCTGGTTCTCTACTTATATTCAGTAGATTATTGTGTTGACATCAATGATAATCATAGTCATGAATGTAACAACAACTGCTACAGAATGGTTTTGAATACTCCCCCATAGGATATATTCAACATTCATTCCTAACAATCTTCCCCATTGGCATTGATGCCAACATAGATGAAAAAATATCCAAGTTCCGTGAATACCAACACTGCAACACTGCTATTCTAAAATACTTTCAAGTCCTCTTCATTAATCAAATATTTCTTTGTTTTCATGTTCAACTCTTTTAGTTTTCCATTTTATATTGCTTGTATGCTTCTCCCTCAGATTATCTTCAATAGATGGATTTTTTCATGTATCCTTCTCCCCTATTGACATCAATGATAAATGCTACATAACTATGTCAACACTAACTTCAATGTCAAAACACACTTTTCAAAAAATACATTCACTAGATTCATCATGACTCAACTTAGAACCACATACTCCCCCATAGAGGAAGTAACAAAATCCATTCCAGAAGAAAGATAATGCTCATATACCACTACACTAATGCATCAATCTGCATCACATCTAAAAGTAGGCTAGAGCATAACCCCAAGCATACCACTTAGATACCCAAATGTATCCTTAATTTCCCTCTTTCATGGCTCTATTTTCCAGGTAGGATTTAGAAATAGGTCCTCCTAGCCTTAATCATGATCATCATAGGATTTTGTGCCTCTCCCCTATTGGAAATTTGACTGATTTGGTTACATAGATATTGTCATTATGGAAACATATGATCCACAAAAAGATCACATAGGTTAGAGAGCTAGTATGATAGAGTGCAATGCAAAATTGTCTAAGTATGAGACAGTGTTTGTACTAGTGAACCTGGAGATAGTTTTTGTTTACAATGTTGATTGGAGTAAGTTCAATGCTTATGCACTTGAACATAGACTCTATCATTACTATTGAAGACCCATCTCAGAGCACAAGTTAGTATGGCATGTATGGAAGAAGTTATGACAGTTTTACTGAAGACGGTGTCAAGTCAACAAGACAGAATATGAAGACAGAATTGATAAAGAGTTAAGGGATTATTTTTTTTATCAAAATAGTGACTTAAAAATATAAAGGGATGACATCCTAGATGTTAACCCTTGG
Organism: Chamaecyparis obtusa; assembly: GCA_027943335.1. Classification (NCBI taxonomy): domain Eukaryota; kingdom Viridiplantae; phylum Streptophyta; class Pinopsida; order Cupressales; family Cupressaceae; genus Chamaecyparis; species Chamaecyparis obtusa. The sequence goes on along the minus strand of BSBK01006126.1, from coordinate 456,328 downwards.
ATAAATTTATTTGTATAAATATAATTGTAAATTTTAAGAAAAGGAGAGACATAGATGTATGAAGTAATATGATGTAATGAAGTAGGAATATGATGCAAAATATATGATGCATATGTAATAGTGAAAGAGCAGTGAAGAGATATTGATGCAAGTAGTATAAGGTTATGTACCTTAACCTTCTTTTGTAATCAATGTATATTGTACATTACTTGTTTGGGCAATGGGCTCATCTAGTAATCACATTTTGTACTACCAACTCCTAACAGGGTTGAGGCTTCTAACAAGGCTTATAGTCCCTTAATCAGGACTGATACACTATATTCTTGTAATAGACTCCTAACAGGGTCAACATCCTTAACATGATACTTTTGATTAGTGGATCTTTGTGGGTACCATCTCCATCAGGGTTTTCCCTTGGCCAGGGTTTCCTCAAGAACAAATAATGTGTTATGAGTTCTTTAGTTTTATTCCTATGCATGTTGTTTAGCTTCTTATGTTATGCATCTAGAAAGATAATCTATTATATCCATAATTGAGAAAAAAGAAATGTTTATAGAATAGTGATTCACCCCCCCTCTCAATATTCCCTATTTCTAACAATTGGTATTAGAGCTTAGTTACTCAAAAAAGAATCATTCAAGGAAAGCCTAGAAACTTGAGTAAGATCTCTAATGATATAGATCAACTACAAAAGAATCTTGAAGAAGCTCTTGAACAGATTGACTTGCTTACTATTGAAAAAAACACTTTGAAAAGAAAATATGATGATGCAAAGAACCTCATGGAGAAACTAAAAAAAAAGTTGGAAGATCTGAGATCTAAAAAGGAATCTGAAGTTTTTATTGAAGATTATGATGACCATTTAGAAAAAGCAAATGAGATCCTTAAGCATGAATTGAAGATAGAAAATTTGAAGCTTAGTTTGAAAGATGAAAATGGCAAGAATGAAGCAAATCTGAAATCTGAGAATGAAAGTCTAAAGACTGAAAATCAAGGACTAAAATCTAAACTTTGTAAAGTAACATCTGAACTTGAGAAAGTCAATTTGTAGTATGTTGAACTTGAGAAGTACAATAAGATTTTGAAAGGTGAACTGACTCAATCCAAACAACAACTTGAAAGGCTATATTCAACTAGTGAGAATATTGATGAACAAATATCTTATCAAAAACCATTCTATGATAAGACTAGTCTTGGATTCAACACTTTTAAAGAAAATGATGAAAGAAAGGAACCAGATCTAAAAATATCTAAAAGAATAGATGAGAAGAAGTCTGATGAGATTAACAAATCTAAAGATACACCTAAAGAAGAAGATGACCTAAGCAAGAGGAATCACCCAAAGGTATGCAAAAAGAATTAAATGGTAGATGTTTTTCTTGTAATACTATTGGTCATATGAAGAGAGCTTGCACAGGTAAGCAATTTAAACTTCTTAATGGTTATTGTTATAATTGTCATGGTTTTGGACATAGAGATATTGAATGTAGGAAACCTAAATTTATTGAGAATAATGATGGTAGTAGAATGTTTAGGAATACTAACAATGTAGATAAGAAACCTACTAAAGATATGAATAGAAGAAATGGAGTAATATGTTATAGATGCAACAAGGTTGGACACATTGATAAAAAATCAGATCACAAATCAATCAACCTAGACCAAGATATGGAAACAATGGAATTGTTTGTCATATATGCAACAATATTGGACATAAAACAAGGTTTTGCAGAATGAACAATAGAGTTTTTCATCCTGACCCTAATCCTAGAAATCATGCACGAAGAAATGAAGATGCAAGTAATAGTCAGAAAGGATGTTGTAGTAGATTAGATGAAGTAAATTTTATCAAAAGCATAGATCAAGGAGACATATTCAACATTGAAGGTAATCAAGAAGGTGAGGCATTAAAAGGTAAGAATGAATCTTTACTTGACCCATCTCAAAGTTTTTAATTTATGAAAATTACAGTAGAATAGGAACTTAGATTAGTGTAGAAGTAGATATATGATGAACTAAGTATTGTGTAGTTAATGCAAAGTAGTATATGATGTTCTAATGCTATGGTTAAGAGTGCAAAGAAAAATCTTATGTTTTGTGAGATCGCAAGAAGTTTTAAGTTTTGCAAATTAGCAGAAATAGCTTTTTGGAAAGAAGCGGCAAAAGAATTGAATGTGATGTCAGATCTAAGTAAGATTGAATTAATAAAAGGTCATGATCGGTATTATTTGATCATCAAAGAGAATTCAAGTGTTAAGGAGATCAAAGAGTAGTGATTGGAAGCTTTTTGCAAGGATTTGGAGAAGAATTTTGTGCCGAATCTACGCAAGCCCTAAAATCGCATAATCGAGGTATTTTACTTTACAAATATTTAATCAGTGAAGGAATTATAATAAATCATGGATGTTTCTTTAATTCACAATTTCAAAGACAAGAATAGACCTAAGTTGAAAAGGGAACCAGTAGAACCCTTGGATGATGATCCTAGGTTAGCTTTATCATCCATACTAGATGAAGTTTTACACCTAGAGAATGTCAGAAGTTATCTTGGATGAAAACTAGAGACTATCAGTTATAGTGATTTCTCCAATGAATATCCAAAGATTTACAATCAGGACATGACATTGAAATAAGGATTTGAACATTTAAAAGAGAATGAAATCATTAAGTATGCATTATAGTATGAATTTGACAATGAAGAATGTACTAAGATAATTTTGAGGAGAATTCATAATGGGAGGTTTTGGTTAGAAGATAGAGTGATAGATATCACAGCTAATTTGATTCATGAAGTCACTGGACTATCTAAAATTGGAGCCATTCCTTTAAATGAGAAGAACATGAGGAAAATAGTCATTGACAACACAAATTCATCTTATAATGGTAGAGGAATTGTGATTAGTAAGATCAAACAAGATGATGTCAGATACTTATGCAAGATCCTAACCACTAAGTTTTGTGCAAATTCAAGAGAGGATGACATGGCAAGTAGAATGATACATGTAGCTTATCTAATGTGTGTTGACAAGGTACAAGTTGATATGTGTGAGATTCTGAGAATTCAACTATTTGAGAATCTGGAGAAGATTAAGAAAACCAAGTATACATAGTTTAGGTTCTCATCCTTAATCACCTATATGTTTTTCATATTTTCAGAAGATTTCCTTACACCATTGGAAATGACTAGAATGATGTCCTAAATACAATGGAAAGGATTAACCTAGTGTATAGAAGGCATGTTATTGACAAAGTAAATGAGAGTGCAGTACTGGTAATCAAGACATTTCAGAATATAGTATCTAGCAGATCAAAGATTCCACAGTCTCTTATGGAGAAGTATAAAAATGACATATGTTTTATGGTTGATACTGACTTTACCTACATTGAAGCAGTAGAACCTAGAATAGAGTTCATAGACCCTCTTCGCTATGAGATATCTGAGGTAGAGACAAAAGAGTATGTGAGTAGGTTACTTAAGTGTAAGTTGGACACTCATTGTAATAGGTTTGGAACCTTTGAGGAGAACTTCAACTTCGTAAAGACCTTACTTGAGGAGAAATAGTTTAAGAAAAGAGTTGAGAGCACTATAAAGAAAATTCTAAAAGATACAACGATGACAGAGCATGAGTTTTTGGTAGCAAAGAAAATAGTATCAACAATCAAATATATTGGACAAAAAGAATTTTTGTCTATTCCACCTTTATCATCAATTGTAGCACATCAAGAAGAAACACAAGTGAAGGTGAAATTGGAAGAAATTGAGAAGGATCAAGAAGCAAAGATATCTACTTCCTCCACACCTAGCAAAAGAGTAAAGGAAAGCTCTATTGGACCAAGTAAGAGACACAAAACATTAGTGCAACCAGTTCCAAGGAAAACTGTAGAACTACAAGATGATGTCACTTCTATTAAGAAGAAATCTTGGAAACCTAAAGTTGAGAAACTTAATGTGTAGATCATTGAGGATGGAGAGTTTACGGGAATGAATAAGTACTATGATCTTTATGATTATGTAGAGAGACCAAACCTAGAAAATGCAGTGGTAAACCATATGATTTTGGCTAATAAGAATTTTGATACAATTCAAGGTCAGATACTTGATGATTTGTACAATAAACTTGTGAATAGGAAGAAGAGAGCATCAGAGGAGGACACATCTATTAGAGAAAAGCTTGTAAGAAAGATTTGTGTTATAAGAGATGAAGCACACTTTGGTCAGATCATGAAAGCCTTAAGCACTCATCTAAGAACCAAGAAGAGATCCATTCAAATTATGGGAGCTAGATATGAAGAAGTTAACTCTAAAACAGAGCAAGCAATAATCAAGTGTATGATAGAGAATGTTGGAGAACCATCAGTTGTAGCAAAGCAAGTAGGAGAAATAGAACACGAGGACATTCCCTCTCCACTAGCCATTAACATTGAAGATGAAACCATGAATGTTGAAGAAACAAAGATCACCTTGGATACTGATGATAATGTATTCAATAATTTGGAAAACATTGTTGACATTTTGACTTTTGAAAAGCAAGAAACCACCAAAGGAGAAGAGATAACAAAGACAATAGTTGTAGAACCCTCAGTGATAGAAAAACAAGTACCCATTCCCACTAAAGATGATACCAGTCTTACTCCTGAGACTAGAAATAAGAATAAGATTGGATCAATGATTGAGCATTTGGGAAAGGAAGTAGATGATGATGATCAATTGGAATTGATCACATCTTTGAACAAAATCATTGGGAAGAACAAGAGAGTGAAGAGCCTTGAAGGAAGTTTGAAGGAATTTACTGAGAAGTTACAAGGCATTGTAACCACACAAATTGCAAAATATGACCCTCTAGAGAAAGAAAAGAAAGTGATGAACACTTTTGACATTGAATTCACAAATCTATCTAATATAGCAAAAGTGAAAGTGAAAGCAACCTATGAGGCCAAAATGCTTTTGAACATCAGCTAGAATATCAGGAATGATATCAACAATCTTGATATTTGTATAAAGGACTTGAGGAAGAATTTGGAAATAGGAAAATCTTTATACATACAGTGTACAAAATTAGAGACCTTGATAGTAGAAGAAGATCAGAAGATGAAGATGAAGGAAGCAAAAATTTAGAATGAATCTAACCTTCTTTGTAGCCCCAATGTGAAAGTATTTGATGTTGAGAATAAAATTTGTAAGTTATATGATGAAATCAAAGTTTTTCAAGATGAGAAAGATAGGAAAATGAGGAGATTCACTCTTTTAAGAGAGAACACTTTTATGAATTTAAGCATTATTGAAGAGCAATTGGAAGAATGTCTTTCAGCTAAGACATCTTTTCAAAAGTTTAACTTTGAAAACCTCCAAGCATGTGAAATAGCATCTTATAGTTTGAGCACACTACTCAGTGTGGAAAATTCCATTAAGAAATCATGGGAGAAGGAGTTAGAAGCTATGAAGATTGATTTTCTATATTGTGTTGCAAGCCTACCGGCTTTGCAATAATGAATTAAGGTATAATCTTTTTGTGATACAATTTTGTAACCCTCCTTTGTCATTATTGTCAAAGGGGGAGAGATATATAGAAAAAAATTGATAGTATATGATAAGGATTGATACTCTTAGGGGGAGTATTGTATTTTACATAATATTTTTTGAGGAGTTATAAGGATAGTATACATTTTATACTATGGCCACAATTTTTGAGATTTTGAAGTTGTAAGACTTAGCCAATTTCCTCATATGTTTCCACCAATGACAAAGGGGGATATTGTTGGATATTTGGCTGAGTTGGTTATGTAGATGTTGTCATTATGGCAACATATGATCCACATGAAGATTGCACAGGTCAGAGAGCAAGTATGACAGAGCGCAATGCAAAATTGTCTAAGTATGAGACAGTGTTTGTACCATTGAACCTAGAGACATTTTTTGTTTGCGATGTTGGTTGGAGTAATTTCAGTGCTTGCACACTTGAACATAGACTCTATGATTACTATTGAAGACCCATCTTATAGTGCAAGTTATTAAGACATGTACATAAGAAGTTATGATAGTTTTACCGAAAATAGTGTCAAGCTGACTAGACAGAATATGAAGATGAAATTGATAAAGAGTTAAGGGATTATTTTTTTTATCAAAATAATGAGTTAACAATATAAAGGGATGAAATCCTAGATATTAACCCTTGGATAGAGTTATTTGTATAAATTTATTTGTAAATTGTAAGAAAAAAAGAGACATAGATGTATGAAGTAATATGATGTAATGAAGTAGGAATATGATGCGAAATATATTATGCATATGTAATAGTGAAAGAGTAGTAAAGAGATATTGATGCAAGAAGTATAAGGTTATGTACCTTAACCTTCTTTTGTAACCAATGTATATTGTACATTACTTGTTTGGGCAGTGGGCTCATCTAGTAATCACATTTTGTACTGCCAATTCCTAACAGGGTTGAGGCTTCTAACAAGGCCTATAGTCCCTTAATCGGGACCTATACACTATATGCTTGTAATAGACTCCTAACAGGGTCAACATCCTTAACAAGATACTTTTTATTAGTGGATCTTTGTGGGTACCATCCCCACTAGGGTTTTTCCTTGGCCAGGGTTTCTTCGAGAACAAATAATGTGTTATGAGTTCTTTAGTTTTATTGCTATGCATGTTGTTTAGCTTCTTATGTTATGCATGTGTAAAGATAATATGTTAGATCCATAATTGGGAAAAATTAAAAGTTTGTATAATATTGATTCACCCCCCGTCTCAATATTCCCTATTTTTAACATCCCTGGCACTCTATCCCATTCTAACATCATTTCTAGGTCTTTGGGCATCCCCTGGACCTTCTGTTTCAAATTTTGATAGGATCTAGACCCCTAGGTCAATTACGAGGTCATCCCTAACCTATGTCAGGGTCAAGGTCATCCCTAACCTAGGTCAGAGATGAGGTCATCTTGGATCTCCTTTGGGATTTGGTTCACCTTTTTCAAGATTTTGTCCTGGCGAGCCCCAAAATCAATGTCAAGCCCTCGAATCCGAGTGTGAAAAGGTTTTAATTCAAAATTCATTTAATTATATTCCCTCCTTAGTTGTTTATTGTGATTGGAACATAATTCAAGGTGAAATTTGAATTATGGGTCCTCACATTGATCTAGGAGCCTCACCTTGAAACCTCTATATAAAGACTCTCATTTGCATTCATTTTCACCAAACAATTTCATGATCAAGTATCCATCAAGTGGAGACATAATTGATTCAATAAAGAAAGAGATGGTGAAGTGAAGATATAATATTACAAGAGGATGATATAGAAGATCAAGCCATTGTTGATATCAAGCATCTTTATGAGCACACCATTGTGAACACCTATTTGGAGCAAGAGAGAGCCTTTCTTCCTTGATCCACCATTGCCAACATTCAAGCATTCAAAGATATAATCATGGGGTATAAATTATAGATTATGAGTTTGGTGAGATTACTTTAGCCTTGGGGGCTTGATATGCTTTCCTATCTCATTCAAATCTATGCATTGTTTCCTCACACATATTCATGCTAGGGTTTTAATCTAGAGGATTAGATCTTGGCATTACACTTTCTATCCACACAGATTCCATTTCAATCAGCTATTCATGGAGGTGGAGATCACCAAAATGGGGGTTTGACTAAGGTAAAACCCTATATAGCCACCCCAAAAACACCATTTTTAGATATCTACAGTCGCTATTTCAAGAATTGGAGGGTGGATTTAAGTACCCTTTTCAGAGAACTTCCAAGATTTATGAACAAAGTCAAAGTCAACCTTCAAAATCTTGAGGTAGTTTTTGACCTTTTATCAGGGTCAAAGACTACCTGCTACTAGAAAGAAAAAAGTTTTTTGGGTTTTCTCTATTATAGTTTTCTGATCCTGGATTTGGTTGTAGAATCTTTTGAAACTCCACACAGGCTTCCAAAAATAGGTATTTCTAAATCTATTCCATGATGAGGTATGTATCTTATCTTAACTGATTTTGAAGCATTTCTAGATTTACATTACTTATGCAATTCCAATTCAAAACATATACAAATGAATAGTGGTAAATGATAGGTGCATTGTGGAGGCTCCATTTTACCATTGTTCAATAATCAAGGCTAACTTATTTCTCTTCAACTTTCTCTCTCACTACAAGATACTTTATTTCTATATGCTTTGTCTTAGAATGTAGTACATGATTCTTAGATATACTAACTGTAGTGGTGTTATCATAGTGTATAACAACAGGCTCATCAAATTTTATTCTAATATCCTTCAGCATTTGTTTCATCGAAATTATCTGATTACAATTATTTTCTAGAGCTATATACTCTACTTCTGTTGTGCTCTTTGAAATATAGTTTTTTTCTTACTTAACCAAGAAACCAATCTTCCTCCAAGGAAAAATGTTCCACTACTTGTGCTCTTTTTTTCATCAACACTACCTCCCCAATTTGCATTTGTATATGCACATAAGGTAAAGTCATTAGATTTTTCATACCACAATCCATATTCAATTTTGCCTCTTAAGTACCTCAGTATCCTTTTTACTACTGCATAATGTGATTCTCTGGGTTCAGCTTGAAATCTTGCAACAATTCCAACTACATGTGATATATTTGGTCTTGTGTGAGTTAAATATTGCAATCCTCCAATCATAGATCTGTACTTCTTCTGTTCAACTGTAAGAGTGTCATCTGTGCTAGATAACTTGTGTCCATTTACCATAGGTGTTCCAAATGTCTTACAGTTCTCCATTCCAAATATCTTCAATAAGTCATTCAAGTACTATTTTTGACATAAGGAGATACCATCACTATTCTATGTTATCTGCAACCCTAAAAAATATTTCATCTCACTGATCATACTCATTTCAAATTAATTCTTTATTTCATCTACAAATTCATCACTAGCTTCATCTTCTCCTCAAAAGATAATATCATCAACAAAAATAACTACAACCAAAAAACCATTTTCAATTTCTTTTGTTTACAAGTTGATGTCTATTGTGCCTTTAGTAAATCCTAATTTTACCAAATATTTATCCAGTCTTGCATACCAAGTTCTAGGTGCTTGTATAAGTCCATATAAAGCTTTTTTTAATTTACATAACATATCTCCTTCATGAGTTAAGGGAAAACCTTCAGGCTAATCAATGTAAATTTGTTCTTCTAATTCCCTGTTAAGAAATGTTGACTTTACATCCATCTGATACACTTTGAATTTCTTATAGACTGCATAAACCAAAAACATTCTTACTACTTCAATTCTTGCACGCTATAGGTGCAAAAAGTTTCTTCATAGTCAATTCCTTCTTTCTTTGAGTATCATTTGCATACCAATCTTGCTCTATTCCTTACAACTTCTCCTTGTTCATTCATCTTATTTCTAAATACCCATTTAGTTCCTATAACATTCTTGTGTTTAGGTCTAGGAACCAATTCCCAAGTCTTGTTCTTTTCAAATCTATTTCTTCCTTCATATCTTTTATCCAATGTTCATCTTTAAAAGCTTCACTAGTATATTTAGGTTCAATTTGAGAAATTAAACACAATTGGTCTTGTACCTTATTTCATGTCAGAATTCCTCTATCTATGCTTCCAATAATCTTCTCAACAAGATGATTTCTTGATAGATTCCTATTAGGTTCTTGTATGATATCCTCAATGTAGCTTTCATTCTGCAAATCACTATCAATTTCGTAGAATAATTTAACATTATATGGATTAGTTCTAGGATGAGTTCCTTCATCTGATTCATAATCAAGCATTCTTTCCTGAATTTTGAACTTTTCATCAACTCTAACATTTGCGCTTGGAAAAATAGTTTTAGTTCTTTTATTATAACATCTATAAGCTTTTCTCTTCAATGAATAACCAAGAATTATACCTTCATCACTTCTAGGATCACAATTTCCAATGTCATCATCTCTCTTAATATAACATTTACTTATTTCTGAAATACTTAACAAATAGTGCAAGTCCAAACCATAGTTCATAAGGTGTATTGTTTGTGTCTGCTCTAATCTATAATTTGTTCATTGTATATAATTTTGTGTTCACTACATCTCTCTTGAATATCTTTGCTAGATTATTTTCAAATAACATGGCTCTTGTCGCTTCAGTCACTGACATGTTTCTTCTTTCTATAATAACATTTTCTTCAGGTGTTCTAGGGGCTGAAAACTATCTCTTAATGCCATTCACTTCACAAAAAGTGTTAAATTATTTTGAAGTAAATTCTCCATCTCTATCTGATCTCAAACATTTAATCTTCATTCCAGATTCATTCTCAACTTTGTTCTTAATTATTCTAAACTTATCAAATGCTTTAGACTTTTCTTTAAGAAATGCCATCCACATCATTCTTGTAAAATCATCAACAAGAATCATAAAATACCTTTCTCCATAGAATCCTCTAGTCCTTATGGGACCGCTCAAATATATATGAAAAATTTCCAACTTATCTGCTATTGTAAACTTCTTGCTAGGAAATGAGTTTCTCTTCAGCTTAGCCATCACACATTCCTTGCAAATCATGTTAGTAGGTTTCATAATCTTAGGCAAATATCTTACTGCAAGTGTAGTACTCACTTTCACAATTTTATCAAAGTTTATATGACAAAATCTTCTGTGCCATAACCAAATGTCATCAATCTTAGTTATCAAACATATCATCTTAGTAGGATTTAACTGAAATACATTACCTCTCTTTCTTGTTCTAGTACCAATAAAATTACCATCCTTGTCTTTGATTACACTAGTTTTCGTAATAAACCAAACTTGATATCCCTTACCAACTAAGTGTCCAACATTGATAAGGTTATGTTTCAATCCATCCACAAAGTAAACATCATCAATGTTAGTCTTTCCATCAAGAGTAATAGATCTTATACCTTTTATCAAACAAGGTGCATTGTTCCCAACTCTAACAATTCCTCCATCATAATTGTTAAAATTTATGAATTTCTTCATATCTTCAGTCATATGATGTGAATAACCACGGTCTATAATCCAATCAAATTTTTCTTCTAATCGTGAAACTAGGGCTTTTTCTTCCTTTAATTTATGTTCCAAGATTTTATTATTTTATTGCTACAAATACTGTATCCGAATTCTCATTATCACTTTCATTTAGAAATTTCTCCAAACTAGCTTCAAATTCTTCATCATTAGCATAATAAAATTCTTTAGATCTTCTAGGTTTAAATTTCTTTCTATACTTCTTCACTCTCTTAGGACATTTTGATGCAAAATGACAATATTCTTGACAAGTCCAACATTTAAAAATTTTCTTACCATCTGGTTCTCTTTTCACAAGCAAGGCAATTCCTTCTTCAATCTTCCTTTCTTCTTCATTTCTAGATTTGCTTCTGCTACCAGAATCTCCACTTATACTAATGCTTCTTGAAAAAGTAGGGAAAATATTAAGTGCACTGAATGTTGTCTCCATTCTAGGTAAATCTCTTGATTGTCTCAAGTTCATTTCTACTGCTTATAATCTTCCAAGAAGAGTTTCTCTAGAGAAGTTCTCAGTACATGGTATAACTTGCTCAATAATCTGCGTTGTTTTCTTAAATGTAGGAGTCAATGTCCTTATAATTTTCCATATTACTTCATTCTCTATCTTGATTCCTTCACAGGATTCTATACCTGCAATAATTTCTGATATTCTACCAATATAGCTTCTAACTGATTCATCTTCCATCATTCTTATATATTCAAATGCACATATCCAATTATGTAATCTGACTTTCTTTGCATGTTCATCACCTTCAAAAGTAGATAGTAACACTAACCAAATTTCATGAGATGTTTTTATATATTTTACCTGACTATACTCATTTTTCGAAGGGGCTGACAAAAGTGCTTCTTTGGCAGGTATGTTACACATGAATTGATCTCTCTCTTTAGTAGTACAATCTTCAATTTTATCTTCTTCAATGATAGTCTTATTTTTCTTTGCAATTAACCAATATCTTGGTCCTAAACAAAGTAAATGTGTCTTCATCTTTTCTTTCCAGTTGTCAAAATTCACTCCATCAAACTTAGGGACTTCTTTCCTGAAATGACTCACCATGGATCTCCTCAATTTGTTAAACTTTTCTTTCATGGACCTGTCGCTCTAATACCAATTGTTAGAAAGAAATGTCCACAAAGATAACCGAGATCGGGGGGGTGAATTAGTTATTAGATAAATACAAATTTTATCACCTTTAATAGGTTTTAACCATGTAAGAAATGTAATAAACAACCATAGAAAGATATACATACACAACAACATAATTTAACACAAGATATGTTGACTAGGGAACCTCTTGATCAAAGAGTAAACCCCAGTGGGAATTATGCCCACAAAATATGCACTACTATGAAAGTTACTTGTGAGAGGATGGACTCTATTAGGAGTCTTATGAAATACATTTAGTACATATCAGTCCTTGCTAGGAGACTTTGAATCCCTGCTAAAAGATTCAAACTCTATTAGGATTTATGGAAGAGAGAAGGACCCACTACCCAAATAGCTTTAATGGAAAGATCATTGAACACACTATCCAACTAATCTTTATATTACTCAACAAAATAATATCAAAAGATTAGTAATCTCAACTTATCACTTCTCCTCTGACTATTCCAAACCACACTAACTGCTTCATCAAATCTCAATACCAGATCTTGATATTTCGCATATCCTCTTTCAACAAGTATTACATAAGCCCATAATTCACTTTCCCAATATTAAATTACAATTACACATTAAAATAGGGTAAACATTCCTTCCTTTATACCACACTCAAATAATTACAAATGGGTCAGAATACAAATTAAAAAATAAAATCTTACACAAGTTACATAAAAATTCTATAATTACATAGAACTATCGGCTTCCAATTAGGATAACTCTTCACTCATGTGACCTCTGACCTTGCTATCAAGTCCACATCATAATTATCATGTCCTCATCATTTGTACAACTTCACATGCCCAGATTCTATCCTGATTAGGAGATATAATCCAATTTCCACAAATTGCTACTCAGGAACACTACCTGAATACTGCTTCCACTGAATTGCGCATAACTATCATGAATAGATGAATTTATGTATGTGCTCTCAACCATGATATTATACAATATAATAGATTAATTCCTAAACTCCACATATCTTGATCTTCAATATTTAATGTGTGCTAACTCAAACACTATCTTCTTCTCTACTAATCTTTAGTAGATCACTGTGTTGACATCAATTAAAATCATAGTCATGAATGAAAGAACAACTACTACACAATGGTTGTGAATACTCACCCATAAGATATATTCATCATTCATTCCTAACACATTTAGCTATGAAAAATGTTACAATAAAATCATAAAACATTTTACCAAGATTGAGGATTATTTATTGTAGATATAATCACTAATTGTGATGGTGATCTCTATGTAATTGTTAGATCTAATTTATTTTTGTATATCGTAGATCTTAGGGTTTTTCTAAGATGATGTAAACCTAATTAGGTCATGAAGGCTCATAGGTCATAGCAATATACTATATATTTGCATTTTATGTCATTTTGACATAATGTATGTGTTGGAAACTGCAATTAAAGAAATTGTTGTATTGACATTGATGTCAAACCTTAACTAGTAAGACTATTGCTATCTAAGAAAGTACTATATCAATTGAGTGATGAGAAGGATTAGGGTAAGGCTGATAATAATTGAACCTAGAGAAAGGTTGAGTTATTTGATACTTCAATGAGTACTTGATTATGTGGCACAATGATAAGATAATGTATTGTATATCTAAGTAAGAAGAAAGACTGAACAAGTAGGCTTAACCAAGCAAAAGTGAAGAAATTTAGTTTAAGCCGAGTGATGTTAGTGTCGATTGAGAAAGGGTATAAAGAGTAAATTCAATGTTGATAAAACATCAGTGTATTGTTGAGGAAAATAGTTTTAATAGATGATCGATCTATGCAGTGATGACCGAGGAGTTGAACACGGTATTGACAGAGTGTCAATAATTTACATTTGAGGAAGAATTCAGATTCCTAGCTGACTTGTTTGAATTCTTGGATTATGTAAATCAGGTTGACTTTATTAATTAATTGTATGGATTATTTAATGTATAGTAAAACATTTTATTGTGATTCCAATAAAGAGATTAAAGATGTTTCTAGAAGGATGGATGAAGAACATAATGTTGGAAGGATTCGATGAATCTGAATTAACCCTAAGATCTATGGAGGAGATTATGCAGAAAAAGATGGATCTATCTATCAAAGAGGTATTAAGGAAACTTAAGTGAGTTGTTGAGAGATGATGCTGGAGTTGTTGTTATTGACTGAATAAGCAAAAAGCATGAAGGTCAAGGAGTTGATTAGAGTTGTGATTGCTTGAAGGAATTTCCAAGAAGATCAGTGATGGAGATGGAAATGGAACTCAGTTAGTAAGCTAACATATATGTAAGAATTCGATCTATTATTTTCAAAGTGAGTTCTATGTTTTCAGATCAAGTATTACTTTTAATTTCTAACCATTGTATCAGTCAAAATCCTTTAATCAAGGTTTACCAAATAGTCATTGTATAAATCTTTTAATCAAGGTTTCATTCTAATAGAATGTACTTAAGCCCTCTAACAAGGCGCACTTGTAACAGGGTGGTTGAAATCCTTTAATAGGGTCACACCTAGCAGTGTATTTGTAAACCTCTGACAGGGTTGGCATTTCATAGAGCTCACTTTAGAAAAGTGAAGATATCAATAACATGTTACAAAGTGGTTTTTCCCAAATCAGGTTTCTACTATAAATCCTGGTGTTAATACTTGTATCAATGTTTTGGTCTGAACATTTCTATGTTTTGCATGTTAAATATTGTTGGATAGTTGAATGCAATGTTATATGTTTCTGGTATATATTCAGTAGTGAACAAGTAGTGTTGGTTATTAGATCCGAGTTGTTGAAGTGTTTAAAAGTTTTAATTGATACATCTGGACCTAAGAAGAACTGATTCACCCCCCTCTCTATTGTTCTAAATCCTATTAACAATTTTTATCAAAGTTGTTGGTGTTGTTGGTTCCTAGATAGGATTTTACACTCCATGAGACACCAATATACCTATGATTGATATTAAGGAGGGGTTAGTTCCAAATGTGAAAAATATATAGGTAACTCGACCAACTATAGGGACAAGACTGCCCTCTTCACTTCTAGCTCTACAAAACCAAGGTGGGTACACTTGATCTAATAGATATAACTTTGTTCTTTACCTAATATTGGATCTTATAACAAATAATAGTGAGAAAGTACTAAATAAAAACCTATTATTCATTGACTATCCATCACTGGGGTGAAATAACTGATACCCACAAATAAAAAATTGAAAAGATTAAAAGCATTAAAAGGATTTGATTTAATTTTTTGCAGAATAGAACACATCCCAACCAGACATACATCAGCATAAAGTTTACTTATTCTAGATCAGTGCCTTATCCATTGGGAAAATCATCTAGTATACTATAGAATACAGAGACTGATTACTATTACTTCACCATAGATCCAAGTCATAAACACAAATACCCAGAGCCATACTACTTACAAAAATACCTATGCAAACCCTATGAACTTGTGCATCATCTAAAGCATATGTTAATCTGATTTCAACAAAAAATGAAGATAAATAACACATGCATAGATAAACTCCATACAAAGAATCAGAACATTCAAAACCCATAAAACTTGACACAGATTGGAGAGAAATGGAACTAAAAATTTGAATTAAGAATGAGGACCTAAGCCTCTGTATACACCTTGCTTGAAGATTCAGAACCTCTTGACACAATATGCAAATGATCTACAACTTTCTACTCTGTTTTGATACAAATGGATTGAATATCTCATACTCCCTGACTGAAGGTTCAAGATATGACCTTGTGAACCAGAAAACCAACAGCCTCTAAAAATGGTCTTGGAAATCCATATATAGGATTGCAAGAAGCTTAGGACCATTTTAGGGCATCACAGTCAAACCTAAGACTACCCAAAAAAATCTTAGATAAATCAGATTTCATTTACATTCCAGGACATATCCTTACAAAATATCTTATCTTTACCCAAATCCAATCCTGGAATACACAGTCCATTACTACTCTCACCTATTTGACCAAATCTGATTTTTAGCAATGCCATTCGATTTCTCCTTTCGAGCTAATTCTGAAAACATATAATACTTGCATATTTGGGTAAAAAATGAGTCCTATAGGCATTTTTTCATGAACAAGCAGCATCATTAAAATTTTTGATTTATGTATATAGTTCAAACTTTATCAATTTCAAATTTTAATTTTAATTTTGCACCAGACATTTGAAAATTCACTATGAGCCCATGTGCCATGTGGCACCATCTGAATGGCTCAATTGACCACCTCATTGCCATATGTCACAATCTTATTCTCTGCAGTGTCAACTTGGCATCAAACTGCATCATCTCGCCATGTCACCACCTTGACACATGTTAGCACGTCATTGTTTCACAGATGTTAACCCGCGATCAACTTCAAACTCATGCTTTAGCGACAACCATTGATCTTGTGCATGCATCTCGAAGCATCAGATCTACTCATTCATATTTCATCAAAATTGCCTTACCTTACATGTCGGGCCCATTGTCCTCGTCATCATCCACATGACTTCCTCAATCCCCGTGCATGTGTGAGCAGCCTTCCAATTGGGCATCCACTTTGGACACCATTAACTTGTGCGTTTGGCCTTATAAATATATCATTTTACCTCCCCACTGTGAATGTGGGATAAATCTCTTTGGTTTTATCATAATTTTATTTCAAAAATTATCTTAGTGCATGCCTAGCTTGCATGTACTAGCTAGGCACATCAAACTGATAGCCCCCACAAAGTCCCTCTCTTTCTTTCTTCTTTACTACTAATGTGGGTGCTTTTGCTTTTAAATGTCTCATGTAGCAATGATTGAGCGAATGTGGGATTAAAAACCTCCACACACACAACCCCTTTCTTATTGGCCAAACACACAGACCTACAACCCTACTCATTTTTATTTGGCTAGGGCACACACAACACCACAAAGTGGTGAGTGTGCAGCCTACAAAGGCATGCAACACTTCTCAACATTTGTGTAGCCATCATATATATAAAATGTGTGCAGCTCTTTGAATGTAAAGTTTATTTGTAATAATGAAGTTCACAATTTCACTCTTTTCTTCTCAATAGCTTTAAGTAAGAGGGGAAAACTAGATCACCACATACTCATGAAGATGCCCAGGATGGTGCTTCCATAGCTTCCATAGAGATGTGTGTGCAACCTTTAATTTGGTGTGTGTATTTTGGAATGTGGGCAGCACCTCTCTGACATCTCTTTTCATGTTGATGCGCCAGTCCCCTTTGATCATTTGGTATGCTCATCATTACAATAAAATATGTATCATTTGAAAAGAATATGTGCAGCCTCTTTAATGGTGTGCCCAGCAAGTGGAGAGAAGCCCATAAGGAATATTCACTTCCATTTTGTGCACTAAACATCCCTTGCAAAATACTTCTCAGTCTTTATTGCTTCCAACTTTCATTTGGTAGATTCGGATAGATGGAAGGCACACATGTGCACCAAAAGAAAGAAAAGATTCATGGCAACAATGAAATCATGCTTTCTCCAAGTAGAAAAGAGCTCACCAATGGTACATAAATTGACAGCATGCTTTCAATTCTAACCGGAAGAAAAGGGAGTAATTCGACTACGCAAAAACCAGGAAGCTTGGAGCCTCAAAAGTTTCAAAAAGTTTATGATAATTTGAATAATCAACTGGGTCATCTCTAGATTCTAAGTAACCCACCGAATTTTAGTACTTCCTTTGTAAAAATGGCCTATTCTGACTTGCTCGACAAATGCCAAAAAATCACTGTAAAGTGCCTCAGAAGGAGAAAGATTAAAAATAACAAATGATGAGCTGAGGTCATGCCATTTGTTCTAAAATAAATTTCATATGCAAGGATCGAAACAAAACAACCCTCAACTAGAGATGAGCATCTGGCAAAAAGCTATGAATTTTTTAAAATAGTTACTTTATAGAGTTATGCTATCCGTACTTTCATCATTATAAACACCTTTTTGTTCGACCTTGCAATCAGATCAAATGGAAACTTCATGGCATGAAACCTTGGGAAAATGATCACTATCATATGTAAAAAATAAGGCTACAATCAAATTCATCAAACGATCAACTGGCTATCAATTATTAATCTCCGAAGTTGGCCCTTAGAACACCTTGAACCGAAAGACAGTGAAACTGTAGAAATCGGGTTTGGAAATGATCGAGCAAAGTGATCAATCGGATTGGTCATAGTCTAAAACTCATCAAGGTGAGTCACTTTCATGTGTAAATTATGAAACAACCTTCAATTATGTTTGACGTCGAACCGGGTGCAAATGATAAGATCCTGAAGTGACCTATTAAAAAATTGAAGTATGTGCTACTAAAGAAACTTAGGAATCTGCAAATTGAATGGCTCTGGAAAACATGTCAAATGGGCACATCAAGGGCTGAAAATTGGCAAGATGACTCATTCCCATACCTACAACATGATGCAACAATTGGTACATCTTGATCAATCATAGGGAACTTAATGCACTCATCCAAACAGGGCCTTTGACTAAACCGTGCAACTGATCCTCATTAAAATATTAGAAACTACAAACAAAATTAGATTGGAAAATTGGGCAGATAGACTCATCATAGCCTAAAAATTGAATCACAAGAAGTATTTGACCACTGGAGAACAGGACAAAAGGAATTTTCTCAATTGGATCACAGGGTCAAAAATTACAATTGGTTAAATATGGCTAATTAGATTTTTGGGCAAAACACAAAAATAGGACAAATCTAGAAAGCGAAGTTTAGGGGATCCAAAAACTTATCCAATGGACTCGAAATGGCTTGAGTTTTGAAACATAAGCTCTTTGATATACATTGTAAACATTCCCAAAATGGCGAGCTATGAAACTCAACAAGACACAAGATATTCAAATGCAAACAGGGTCTGCTACAATGATTTGACACTTAGGCAAAAATGCAGATTTAAGTGAACACCTCAAAATAGCTACTCCCTAAAAATTTCATATTTTAAATTTAGGAGCTGGAACAAACTGCATATATCAACTGAAAAGTGTTGAACCCGTTTCCCAAGCTATATCTTATGAAAATCAATAGGCCTATTCCTACATGCACTTGAACTCAAGTCCTTTTAAACTGTTCTCTGGAAGCATTGAACATTGCCTTAGGAAAATAATCTAAATATGGGCTCAAAACCATATGAATTTTTTAGAGTACCAATAGTGGCTCTAGTTGGGGTTGCATGCCCCTTGTGGGCATGCAGAGAATTCATGAATCTTTGGTACAGCAGACCACTCAAAAATGAAAACTGACTTCTTGCTCTCTCTCAAAAATAAGGAACCTTACTGAAAGAAACACACCACACAACTGAAAGAAAACAGCTATACAATATATACACTACTTGCAAAGGCTCAAATCCTCAAAACTGAAATCATTGTTTACCTCTGTCAAACACATGATTCTCATCCATATATGAGACCAGTCGCTTAAAAAACTTCTGACAAACATGCTGCCAACATATATGAATGAATTTGAGCTGAAAGGTAATCACGTACTTGCCATAACCCAAACTCTTCCTGTCAGAACCAACCGCATGTTCATACTCCAGAAAATATGTAACATCCTTTATCTTTTTTTGATATTGACTAAAAATATAAGGTTCACTTAGTAATGCATCAAAATATAAGCTATAATGACCATCGTGCATCACTAAGCACTCACTCGGCTGAAAATGAACTGAATCCCCAAACTTATCTTTGTGAGATGATTCAACCACTGAGTGACTCAGCTCCTCTAGGATGTGTTCACAATCTGAATATAAAACCAAGTGCAATCCCTCTTTATGATCATTGTGACATAGAGACAACTGATCCATACCATCACCTTTATTAATAAATTTGTTGTCATCAACACTATCACAATCATCATCAGATTCATTCAAAGAAAGAAAATAAATTGAACAAGGAACTTGTTCATCATTAGGATCTGCATGAATGGACAACATATTGTCATGGTCTTTTTTATCTTTATTAACCAACTGAGAAAAGAAATATTGCAATTCAATCCAGTGGTTGTAGTTATCAAACTTAACTCACTCATTACTTTGTGAAGAGGGAATCTAGTTAGTTACAAGATTGGTTTGCAAACTAATGGAAATCATTTCCTCATAAGATGACTGAAAACCAACACTCTCCTCACAACCTCTATCAATGTCCTAAACACATGAATCTAGATGATCAAATAATGTTTCTTCTAAAACTTGTAGGGCTAAGAGATCATATTTAGATTCGTTACTTTTCTCAGTACTCTGACTTACATAATGATCCTTGACACTAGGCTCATCAAAATCTGAATTCATACCATCATATGAATCCTCATACTCATCATACATAACATTCTTATATTCCTCACACTCATATGCATCATAATTTTGCAAAGTATCCAATCTAGTTGTAGGAACAAAATTGAAATTATATGCATGATACTTCACACCCTTGCTAATATCATCATTGTCCAAACACATATCCTTTGGGCATGAAAGTGTAGAGCAAAGAATAAGAGCATACTTCTGAAAATCATTGTTTAAGAGGTCTGAAAATTCCTCATTGTTTAGTGTGCATTGGATTTCATTTTTTATTTTTTTTGGCTTCTTGTTCGATGTTGAAAACTTCTTCCTTGTTTGGAACAACAGCTGCAAAATCTTGGCTCCCATTATCTTGTACAAAGCCATCACTACAGGAACTTTCATCTGCATCATAATTATCTCTTTTCCCTTTACACAAATCTTTCTTATATTGGGATAATAGAGTTGTTCTCTTATCCTGATAAAAGGAGAGGTCTATGAACTTTTTAATAGAAACATTATCAACCGTAGAGTCTTCTTCATCATCTTCATATTCATTGAATTCACTATCAGCATCATAATCTTTATTTGCACAAGGCTGCTCACAAGGATATCTTACTGTCATATCTTGATAGTCTAAATTTTGATCACTAGAAGAACATATTTTTGTATCCGGCACAAAATCACAACCAATGTAAAATTTAGAACCATTAGACATGTTGTCCTGATTTTTTAGATCTATATATGGAAAGCAATCAAAACCTTCATTGTATGTTTGAATATCAAAAGAAAACCTTTGCAATTCAACCGTACGCATATCACACATGTAATGCCCCACTAGGGAACCTAGGAGAACTTAACCTAAACATGCATCTAGGTTGGAAAAATAAATTTAATTTTTTTTAAAGTTAACATACAAGATATACATCAATGCAAAAGCAATAATCATTAACTCACATTAATATAATCCAACCAACACAAGTTACAACTCTCAAGGGTTCCTTGACAATGATTACGTTAACATTAAATAGTATATATTAGGGTACAATTTCAAAACTCATATAAATAAATGAAATCTAAAAGCAACATCACATCAAAGATATCATAAAAACAAATGGTAACAAAAGGTATCCATAAACATTCATCCACTACACATGTCGTAGGGTATGTCAAAACAAAAACTAAAAGGAAGTACAACATGATATCACTGAATAACCGATACAAAGATACATGATCATAAGAAGAAGAGAATGAAGAACATGACTCCAACAATGAAGATCAAGAAGGAACAACTATTAGAGGGATCATCCAGCACAGTACACGAACATCAAAATCTCAAATGGTAAAAGAACCACTACTACCCGACCTTGTGAACCTAAATGGTCCACTCCCACCATGCTAAGGAGATAACAATAGATCCCACTCGGATAACAAACATCAAACAGATCAAGCTAAGGAAAGGATCTTAAAATCTTATAACCCAAAAGGTACAACATAATCAACTGGATGAAACCAACACATGTAGGAAACCTAAGATGCATAAAGGACATGTCATCACATGAGCCAACTCTAAGGTTATCCTGGTAGTCTCTTCAGACCTCAATGTTCTAGTGACTCTATGTGGTATCAGTAACCCCTCGTGTAGAAAAGGTACCAACTATGCCATATCTAGTCCACGTAGGTGGCAAGCATCTTCTGACTCCCATCCTTGTCAAAACTCAATCAGGAACTTAGGCATGGGTGAGGCATATAATATCTTATTAGGTTCATTTTAAACTCTCAATGTTATTAATTATCACTCATTAAGCTACTTATAATAGGATATCTTGGTAGCCACTTTCAGACTCCGGCACCAATTACAAGCCACTTCCCACTATACACTCAGATAACCTACCCTAGGGCTTCACAAGATCAAGAATAACTTTGAGTTAACACAACTCATAAATCTCAATAACTAGATCCAAAAATGACAGAAACATGCAAAGCTAGAATCATCATAGAACAAGTTCATCGACACAACAGAATATGCAAGGCAAACAAACATGATAGATTAAACATCCAAAACCTCACCTCTGGAATTACATCTCCTAAAAGCTAAATTAATGCTACCCATACCAATAATAAAAAAAAGAAACCAAACTCCAATAATAAACACATCATTATGAAATTTTCATAAAATAATATTGAATTATATAGCATTATTCTTCTTCTTATTTTTGTTATTCTAAAAGAATTCTCATGTATGAATTTTATTTATTTCTCAAAATAGAATTTCTAAAAATAGAATACCACTACATACAACTGAATATACCTTCCTTAAATAACATGCAACTGAATATATCTTCCATAAATAACATACAATTGAATATATCTTCATTAAATAACATGCAACTAAATATATCTTCATTAAATAACATGCAACTGAAAATATCTTTTCTAAATAACATGCAATTGAATATATCTTCTTTAAATAACATGCAATTGAATATATCCTTCATAAATAACATGCAACTAAATATATCTTCATTAAATAACATGCAAATAAATATATCTTCATTAAATAACATGCAACTGAAAATATCTTTTCTAAATAACATGCAACTAAATGTATCTATTTCAAAAGCATGCATTTTCTCTAAAAACTAACTCTTTCAAAACCCTCAAAATCATAGAAGGCCATAATTGAGAATAATTCAAACAAAAACCCTTAAAGAAAACTTTAATCAAATTTTCCTTCCAAATAATTCCCTAGCATTCATGATTATCAAATAAACACCTCTTTTCAACAAACAGTCATCTACACACAAGATCTAATCAAACACAAAGAAGAGAATGATTTTAACAGATATTTTTTAATGATTTTAAAAGCATACCTTAATACACAAAGCTGAATCAAAAATCAATTCAAAATCTTGAATACCTAGAGCTTTCAAAAATACCAAAATTTTAATCTTCCAAAAATCTTCCAAGAGAGAATCCTTCAAAACCTAATTGAATTCCCTTTCTAAATGGTCTCTTAGCTCCCTTATATAGAAAACCCGAATACCAGAGCTAAAAGAATGCAACTCTAAAAAATAAGACGAACTCAACTTTAAAAATAAAAGAATTACTTAACTCAACATCCCAAAAGGGCTTGCATGAATTTAGACTTTGATTTGCAGTTCGATTTCAATTGAACTCAAGTCTATTTTCACTTTGCCTTTTGTTGAGAACACTTAACCCAAATTAACTAATGCCTTTAATTTAATTTAAACAATTACTGACTGTGCAACTTTAATGCATTTAATTAAAATAAAATAAAATATTTACTCTAAAATAATTCCCACATGCTCAATTAACACTCAAATTAATAAATACATTTCAATTAATCAAATGTTAGATTTGCAATTAAATAATTGTTAAGGTGAAGATATTTAATTAATTCTCATTAATTAAATACTTCTACCACATAATAAACTAACTTAACATTTGCATTAAATTAATTTCTAATTAATTAAATAATCTCTCATGGCTAAAAATAGAAAATATTCCATTTATTAAAAATTTCACTATTTAATCAAATTAAATAATCTAATTATAGAAAACACACCAAGCACCAAAATTGAAAACATTACAAGGACCTAAAGAACCACATTCATACGCAAGAACATGGATATAAACTCAAATCAACTAAATGAGTTTAGGAAGGGTAGGAATAACAAAATCTTGTCCATTATTTCAGGATAATTATATGGCTTAGGTTAGGATTTGGACCCGTGTTATCTCCCCTCTCTTACCATTTGAGATATTGTGATAGGGCACACTCATCCTGACAATTCAGGAAAGTCAATGCTCAGTATCTGCAAACCTACATACAACAGTCGCATGTACATACATATATAATTATATAACAGACAATGGCAAGGATCAACTGATCGTGTGGATCTCGCAAGTAAGTAACTACGACTCCGTCCCTCAACCACATCAGGCACGTCAAACAAAAATATAAAACAAACACATCAACCATACACATGCAAGTATGGGGTCAGTATCAATGATTTTCTAACATATAATCTTTCATCCTTAAATATTCATAACATATATCTAAAATCAAACTAGGGGTGGGGTACTACAACATAATTCTTCAAGAAAATCATTTTGAACTGCAACTTGTGGCTTTAAAATAAATTCATTTTGAGAAATACCATCATGTTGAACTAACAAAGTGGAAGATGTATTTTTTTATTTGTAACTAATATGTCCTTGCTGGTATATTTGAACTCCTAAAAATAGGGCACCGACACTCTTCACATCAAAATCTTGGATAAAAGAACATAGCACTGGCTGAATCAAAGAATCTGGTATGGAATTTGAAATGTCATTCAGTTTTTCATCAAATGTTTCAAAATGTGGCTCAAACAAACCAGTAGGTAGTCAATTGCCCCTATCTTTCCTTTGGCATATGTCTCCTTGACATAGTTCACTGTTGTAAGGCATATTTTCAGCATTATTAACTTTTTCTTGATAAAACACTGAGTCCGTATTACTAATAATATCAAAATCCTCAGTACCTACATCAAACCAACTGACTTCCATTTCTAATTCAAGGGAAAACTGAGCTACCATGATTTCATATTCAAGTTCATAGAAACCTTCATTTCTCTTTGGATTAATAACTTCACATGGTAAATCAATGGCTGAAAACATACAAACTGAAAAATCAATTTCATCACCATTGTCATCTGAAACAAAAGGATTCATCATTGCTCCAATCATATCAACCCTATTACAATCATCTTCAGCACATGAAAAATGTTCATTTTCTTCACAAGGTTGTCCATAAACCATTTCCTTGTCTTCAAGAAGATCATGATCACTTTGACTCCTTGAATCCTCTTCTCCACTATTAGTACCCCTGAAAACTAATAGAACTTCCTCACTTGGGGCTTTATCATCATCTGATGAAATATTTTCCCCTTTTTTATTTTCAATATTTGACTGCAAACAATAACTCTTTGCAACCTCACAACTATAAGAACTAGTTTGCCATATACTCGGTGTATACCCCTTCTATATATCTAGCTCTGTATCAATAAAATGTTGCAATTCTTCACTAACCATGTTAACTCCTATATCAGGGACAGTCATTGTTTGCTGCAAATTTTCTTCATTCACATTTTTTGCAGAGGAATAACTTGAAACATGATCAGTGGGATTGGCAGAGATAGTGACACTTTAAAATTGAATTTCATTCACTAATTTACACCTATTTTCTTTGATTGGAACATCATGACAACAGACTCTAGTGGATAAAAACCCTTTAGCAATTTTATATCTAAAGTTATTTTCAATGTCCATCATTGTCATGAAAGCTTGATGCAAATTATTTGGCTCTTTATTTCTTAACAAGAAGATCATCTTTCTATCAAAATAACCCAAATAAATTATAAAACATACTTGATCATTTGGTTTATAACTCTTTGGAATATTGTTTAATGTCTTAGCAAATCTGATATTGAATGGTGGAACCAACTCATCTTCTTCAATTTGAATCTCCATCAAGTTGTTTAGCAGAATGTTCACATCTATTCTCTCAGCAAACTATTCCATAAAAGATGAATTGAAGTCCTCCCATGAAGAAATAGAATTTGCCAGTAGTGAATAGAACCAAACCCTAGCATCATCCTTCAATGTCTGAACTAGCAACTTAATGATGACATCTTCATGGAAAATTTCAAAGTCTCCCATCATATCAACAAACTCTTGCAAATGGTCACAGGCTGAATTTGATCGTTTCCCCTTAAACTCTCACAAATGTTTCCTAATCTTGGTAGGAATCTCATTAGGCAAACCATGTATGCCATCAAAACAAAATGGCACATACCTCTGTATAGAAAGACCTCTAATTGAATCCAATTTGGTTTGTACTTCCTCTTAACGAGATTTTCAGATTTTCATTACACATAACTTATGCAGCCATAAAACCTCTTACACATACATATTTCTCCAACAATACAACCCAAATTTTCTTTTACAAATTTAGAGAAATATGTAGACCCCCAATTCTAGAGTCCTTTTATATGTGGTGACTTTTTCACCTAATAAGGATTACAAAAATATAAATTATCTAATGAGAAATGCCTGGTAAGTTCTAATGTTGCAATTGCTTCTTTGGCTAGAAATGATGGAAAGTTTCAGAGCTCACTTCATAGCTCAATCAGGGTGTTTTCTTATAGAGCCTCCATCCCCTTGAAGAGGAAAAAACACTTTATCTCTATTTCTATATACTTCTTCTAGCCAACACAAACTTCACCAGAATTTCAAAAATTGTTTATCAGAGCAGAATACATCATATCTTTATTCTGAAACTTGCACTGATCAAACACAGGATCTCAGAGTCACCACTCACAACTTGGTGAGATGATATTAAAACTTTTAAATTTGACTCTTATACACTTCAATGGAAACCATTGGATAAAAATAACCCGGTCAGGAGTCAAATCTCTACTCGTACCTATTTTATTTATAATTGATTTATAACATTAGAGATATCACTAATTGAAATAGGTAGGTCAGGAGTCCAACTCAACTTGGAACTTGCACTATTTACTCTTGATTATAATCTCTGTCCCTAGCAAAGTCACCATCTTGTTGGTTCTTGGATAGGATTTTACACTCCATGAGACACCAATATACCTATGACTGATATTAAGGAGGGGTTAGTTCCAAATGTGAGAAATCTATAGGTAACTAGACCAACTATAGGGACAAGACTACCTTCTTCACTTCTAGCTCTGCAAAACTAAGGTGGGTACACTTGATCCAATAGATATAACTCTATTCTTTACCTAATAATGGATCTTACAATAGATAACAATGAGAAAGTACTAAATAAAAACCAATTATTCATTGACTCTCCATCATTGGGGTGAAATAGCTGATACCCACAAACATAAAACTGAAAATATTGAAATGATTAAAAAGATTTGATTTAATTTTTTGCAGAATAGAACACATCCCAATCAAACATACACCAGCATAAAGTTTACTTATTCTAGATCAGTGCCTTATCCATTGGGCAAATCATCTAATACACTGCAGAATATAGAGACTGATTACGATTACTTAACCATAGATCGAAGTCATAAACACAAATACCCAGAACCCTACTACTTACAGAAATCTCTGTGCAAACCCTACGAACTTGTGCATCATCTAAAGCATATTTTAATCTGATTTCAACCAGAACTGAAGATAAATAACACATGCATAGATAAACTACATACAAAGAATCAGAACATTCAAATTCCATAAAACTTGACACAGATTGTAGAGAAATGGAACCAAAAACTTGAATTAAGAATGAGGACCTAAGCCTCTATATACACCTTGCTTGAAGATTCAGAGCCTCTTGACACAATATACAAATGATCTACAACTTTCTACTTTGTTTTGATACAAACTGGACTGAATATGTCCTACTCCTTGACTAAAGGTTCAAGATATGACCTTGTGAACCAGAAAACTAGCAGCCTCTAAAAATGGTCTTGGAAATCCATATATAGGATTGCAGCAAGCTTTGGACCATTTTAGAGCATTTTTAGGGAAATAGATTCAACCTTAAGACTACCCAAAAATATCTTAGATAAATTTGATTTCATTTACATTCCAAGACATATCCTTACAAAATATCTTATCTTTACCCAAATCCAATCCCGGAATACATAGTCCATTACTGCTCTCACCAACTTGACCAAATCTGATTTTTAGCACCACCATTAGATTCCTCGCTCCGAGCGGATTACGAAAACATATAATACTTACATATTTGAGTAAAAAATGAGTCCTGTAGACATTTTTCCGTGAACAAGAAGCCTCATTTAAATTTTTTATTTATGTATATAGTTGAAACTTTATCAATTTCAAATTTTAAATTAAATTTTGCTGCAGGCATTTGAAAATTCACTGTGAGCCCATGTGCCACATGGCACCATTTGAATGGCTCAACCGACCACCTCTTCGCCACATGTCACAATCCCATTCACTGCCACCTCATCACCACATGTCATAATCCCATTCACTGCAGTGTCCACTTGGAATCTGACTATATCATCTCGCCATGTCACCGCCTTGACACATGTTAGCACGTCGTTGTTTCATAGATGTTAACCAGAGAGAAACTTCAAACTCACGCTTTAGCGACAATCGTCGATCTTGTGCACGCATCTTGGAGCGTCAGATTTGCTCATTCATATTTCATCAAAATTGCCTTACCTTGCATGTGGGGCCCGTTGTCCTCATCATCATCCACATGACTTCCTCGATCCTCATGTACATGTGAGTAGCCTTCCAACTGGGCATCCACTTTGGACACCATAAACTTGTGCGTCTGGCTTTATAAATATATCATTTTACCTCCCCACTATGAATGTGGGAAAAATCTCTTTGGTTTTATAATAATTTTATTTCAAAAATTATCTTAGTGCATCCCTAGTTGGCATGCACTAGCTAGGCCCATCAAATTGACAGCCCCCACAAAGTCCCTCTCTTTCTTTCTTCTTTACTACTAATGTGGGTGCTTTTTCTATTAAATGTCTCATGTAGCAATGACTGGGCGAATGTGGGATTAAAAACCTCCACACACACAACCCCTTTGTTCTAAGCCAAACACACAGACCTCCAACCCTACTCATTTTTCTTTGTCTAGCGCACACATAGCACCACCAAGTGGTGCATGTGTAGCCTACAAAGGCATGCAATACTTCTCAACATTTGTGTAGGTAGCATATCTATAAAACGTGTGTAGCTCTTTGAATGTAAAGTTTATTTGTAATAATGAAGTTCACACTTTCACTCTCTTTTCTTCTTAGTAGCTTTAAGTAAGAGGGGAAAACTAGATCACCACATACTCATGAAGATGCCTAGGATGGTGGTTCAACAGCTTCCATGGAGATGTGTCTGCAACCTTTAATTTGGTGTGTGTATTTTGGAATGTGGGTAGCACCTCTCTGACATCTCTTTTCATGTTGATGCGCCAGTCCCCTTTGATCATTTGGTATGCTCATCATTACAATAAAATATGTATGTAGCATTTGAAAATAATATGTGTAGCCTCTTTAATGGTGTGCCCAGCAAGTGGAGATAAGCCCATAAGGAACATTCACTTCCATTTTGTGCAAAAAACATCCCTTACAAAATACTTCTCAGTCTTTATTGCTTCCAACTTTCATTTGGTAGATTTGGATCGATGCAAGGCACACATGTGCACTAAGAGAAAGAAATCATTCATGGAAACATTGAAATCATGCATCCACCAGGTAGAAAAGAGTTGACCAATAGTGCATAAATTGATAGCATGCTTTCAATTCCAACCGAAAGAAAATAGAGTAATTGGAATGCACAAAAACCAGGAAGCTTGGAGCCTCGAAAAATTCAAAATGTTTATGATAGTTTTAATAATTAACTGGGTTGTCTCCAGATTCCAAGGAACCCGCCAAATTTTAGTACTTCCTTTGTAAAAATGGGCTATTCTGTCTTGTTCGGCAAATGCCAAAAAATCACTGTAAACTGCCTCGGAAGGAGAAAGATTAAAAATACCAAATGATGAGCTAAGGACATGCCATTTGTTCTGGAATAAATTTCATATGCAAGCATTGAAACAACATAGCCCTCAATTGGAGATGAGCATCTAGCAAAAAGCTATGAATTTTTGAAAACAATTACTTTATAGAGTTATGCTATCCACACTTTCATCATTATAAAACACCTTTTTGTCTGACCCTACAATCAGATCAAATGGAAACTTCATGGCATGAAATCTTGGGCAAATGATCACTATCATATGTAGAAAATAAGGCTACAACCAGATTCATTAAACGATCAATTGGCTATCAATTATTAATCTCCAATGTTGGCCCTCAGAACACCTTGAACCGAAAGATAGTGAAACTATAGAAATCAGGTTTGGAAATGATCGAGCAAAGTGATCAATCGGATTGGTCATAGTCTAAAAATCATCAAGGTGAGTCACTTTCATGTGTACATTATGAAACAACCTTCAATTATGTTTGACCTCAAACTGGGTGCAAATGGCAAGATACTGAAGTGAGATACTAAAAAATTCAACTATGCGTTGTTGAAGAAACTTAGCAATCTACAAACTGAATGGCTTTGGCAAACATGTCAAACAGGCACATCGGGGGCTAAAAATTGGCAAGATGACTTATTCTTATGCCTACAACATGATTAAATAGCTAGTACATCTTGATCAATCATAGAGCACAATGCACTCATCCGAACAGGGCCTCCAACTAAACCATGCAATTGATCATTAAAATATTAGAAACTACAAAAGGAATCAGATTGGCAAACTGGGCAGACGGACTCATCATGGCCTGAAAATTGAATCACAAGAAGTATTTGACAACTGGAGAATGGGGCAAAAGGAATTTTCTCAATTGGATCACAGGGTCAAAAAGTACAATTGGTTAAATATGGCTAATCGGATTTCTAGGCAAAACACAAAAAGAGGGAAAATCTGGAAAGTGAACTTTAGGGGATCCAAAAACTTATCCAACAAACTCAAAATGGCTTGAGCTTTGAAACATAAGCTCTTTGATATTCATTGTAAATATTTCCAAAATGGTAAGCTATGAAACTCAACAGGACACAAGATATTCAAATGCAAATAGGGCCTGCTACAATGATTTGAGACTTGAGCAAAAATGCAGATTTAAGTGAACACCTCAAAATAGCTACTCCCTAAACATTTCATATTTTAAATTTAGGAGCTAGAATCCACTGCATATGTCAACTGAAAAGTGTTGAACCCATTCCCCAAGCTCTATCTTATGAAAATCAATAGGCGTATTCCTACACACACTTGAACTCAAGTCCCTTTAAACTATTCTTTAGATGCATTGAACCCTGCGTTAGGAAAATAATTTGAATATGGGCTCAAAACTAGATGAATTTTTTAGAGTACAACAGTGGCTCTAGTTGGGGATGCATGCTCCTTGCAGGCATGCAGAGAATTCATGAATCTTTGGTACAATAGACCACTCAAAAATGAAAACTGACTTCTTGCTCTTTGTAAAAAATAGGGAACCTTATTGAAAGAAACAGGCCACACAACTGAAAGAAAACAACTATACAATATATACACTACTTGCAAAGGCTCAAAGCCTCAAAACTAAAATCATTGTTTACCTCTGTCAAACACATGATTCTCATCCATATATGAGACCAATCGCTTAAAAAACTTCTAAAAAACATGCTGCCAACATATATGAATGAATTTGAGCTAAAAGGTAATCACATACTTGCCATAACCCAAACTCTTCCGAGCACAACCAACCTCATGTGCATACTCTAAAAAATATGTAACATCCTTTATCTCTTTTTGATATTGACTGAAAATATAAAGTTCACTTAGTAATGCACCAAAATGTAAGCTATAATGACCATCATGCATCACTAAGCACTCACCCGGCTGAAAATGAACTGAATCCCCAAACTTATCTTTGTGAGATGATTCAACCACTGAGTGACTCAGCTCCTCTAGGATGTGTTCACAATCTGAATAGAAAACCAAGTGCAATCCCTCTTTATGATCATTGTGACACAGAGACAATTGATCCATACCATTACCTTTATCAACAAATTTGCTGTCATCAACACTATCACAATCATCGTCATATTCGTTCAAAGAAAGAAAATAAATTGAACAAGGAACTTGTTCATCATTTGGATCTGTATGAATGGACAGCATATTGTCATGGTCTTCTTTATCTTTATTAACCAACTGAGAAGAGATATATTGCAATTCAATCTAGTGGTTGTAGTTATCAAACTTAACTCACTCATTACTTTGTGAAGAGGGAATCTAGTCAGTTACAAGATTGGTTTGTAAACTAATGGAAATCATTTCCTCATAAGATGATTGAAAACCAACACTCTCCTCACAACCTCTATCAATGTCCTGAGCACATGAATCTGGATGATCAAACAATGTTTCTTCTAAAACTTGTAGGGCTAAGAGATCATATTCAGATTCATTACTTTTCTCAGTACTCTGACTTACACAATGATCCTTGACACTAGGCTCATCAAAATCTAAATTCATACTATCATATGAATCCTCATACTCATCATACATAACATTCTTATATTCCTCACACTCATATGAATCATGATTTTGCATAGTATCCAATCTAGTTGTAGGAACAAAATTGACATTATATGCATAATACTTCACACCCTTGCTAATATCATCACTGTCCAAACACATATCCTTTGGGCATGAAAGTTTGGTGTCAAAAATAAGAGCATACTTCTGACAATTAGTGTCTAAGAGGTCTAAAAATTCCTCATTGTTCAGTGTGCATTGGATTTCATTTTTATTTTGTTTGGCTTCTTGTTCAATGTTGAAAACTTCTTCGTTGTTCAGAACAAGTGCTGCAAAATCTTGGCTCCCATTATCTTGTGGAAAGCCATCACTATAGGAACTTTCATTTGCATCATAATTATCTCTTTTCCCTATGCACAAAGCTCTCTTATACTGGGATAATAGAGTTGTTCTCTTATGCTGAAAAAAGGAGAGGTCTACGATCTTTTTAATAGAAACATTATCAATAGTAGAGTCTTCTTCATCATCTTCCTTTTCATTGAATTCACTATCAGCATCATAATCTTTATTTGCACAAGGCTGGTCACAAGGAGATATTAATGTCATATCTTGATAGTCTGAATTTTGATCACTAGAAGAACATACTTTTGTATTCGGCACAAAATCACAACCAATGTAAAATTTAGAACCATCAGACATGTTGTCCTGATTTTTTAGATCTGTATATGGAAAGCAATCTGCACCTTCATTGTATGTTTGAACATCAAAATAAAACCTTTGCAATTCAACCATACACATATCACACAAGTCTTCAAGAAAATCATTTTGAACTGCAACTTGTGGCTTTAAAATAAATTCATTCCGAGAGATACCATCATGTTGAACCTTCAAAGTGGGAGATGTATTTTTTGATTGGTAACTGATATGTCCTTGCTAGTATATTTGAACTCCTTCTAAAAATAGGGCACCAGCACTCTTCACATCAAAATCTTGGATAAAAGAACATACTAATGGATGAATCAAACAATCTGATAAGGAATTTGAAATGTCATTCAATTTTTCATCAAATGTTTCAAAATGTGGCTCAAACAAATCAGTAGGTAGTCCATTGCCCCTATCTTTCCTTTGGCATATGTCTCCTTGACATAGTTCACTGTTGTAAGGCAAATTTTCAGCATAATTATCTTTTTCTTGATAAGACGCTGAGTACATATTATTAACATTATAAAAAACCTTAGTACCTACATCAAACCAACTGACTTCCATTTCCGATTCAAGGGAAAATTGAGCTACCATGGTTTCATATTCAGGTTCATAGAAACTTTCATTTCTCTTTGGATTAATAACTTCTCATGGTAAATGAATGGCTGAAAACATACAAACTGAAAAATTAGTTTCATCACCACTGTCATCTGAAACAAAAGGATTCATCATTGCTCTAGTCATATCAACCCTTTTACAATCATCTTTAGCACATGACAACTGTTCATTTTCTTCACAAGGTTGTCCATAGACCATTTCCTTGTCTTCAAGAAGATCATGCTCACTTTGACTCCTTGAATCCTCTTCTCCATTATTAGTACCGTTTAAAATATATAGAACTTCCTCACTTGGGGCTTTATCATCATTTGATGAAAGATTTTCCCCCTCTTTATTTTCAATATTTTTCTGCAAACAATAAGCCTTTGCAACCTCACAACTATAAGAACTAGTTTGAATTATACTCGGTGTATACCCCTTGTATATATCTATCTCTATATCAAGAAAATGTTGCAATTCTTCACTAACCATGTTAACTCCTATATCAGGGATAGTCATTGTTTGCTACAAATTTTCTTCATTCACATTTTGTTCAGAAGCATAACTTGGAACATGATCAGTAGCATCAGTAGAGATAGTGACACTTTGATGTTGAATTTCATTCATTGATTTACACATATTTTCTTCAATTGGAACATCATGACAATGGACTCCATCCAATAGAAACCCTTTAGAAATTTTATATCTCAAGTTATTTTCAATTTCCATCGCTCTCATGAAAGCTTGATGCAAATTATTTGGCTCTTTGTTTCTTAACAGGAAGCTCATCTTTATATCGAAAGAACCCAAATAAATTATTAAACATACTTGATCATTTGGTCTGTAACTCTCTGGAATATTATTTAATGTCTTAGCAAATCTGATATTGAATGGTGGAACCAACTCATCTTCTTCAATTTGAATCTCCATCAAGTTGTTCAACAGAATGTTCAAATCTATTCTCTCAGCAAATTGTTCCATGAAAGCTGAATTAAAGTCCTCCCATGAAGAAATAGAATTCGTCAGTAGTGAATAGAACTAAACCCTAGCATCATCCTTCAATGTCTGAACCAGTAACTTCATGATGACGTCTTCATGGAAAATTTCAAAGTCTCCCATCAGATCAGAAAACTCTTGCAAATGGTCACATGCTGAATATGATCGTTTCCATTTAAAATCTCACAAATGTTTCCTAATCTTGGTAGAAATCTCATTGGGAAACCACGTATGCCATCAAAACACAATGGCACATACCTCTATATAGAAAGACCTCTAATTGAATCCATTATGGATTGTACTTCCTCTTAATGAGATTTTTAGATTTTCATTACACATAACTTATGCAACCATAAAACCTCTTACACATACATATTTCTCCAACAATACAACCTAGAATTTCTTTTACAAATCCAGAGAAATATGTAGACCCCCAATTCTAAAGTCCTTTTATATGTGGTGACTTTTTCACCTAATAAGGATTGCACAAATATAAATTATCTAATGAGAAATACCTGGTAAGTTCTAATGCTGCAATTCTTTCTTTGGCTAGAAATGATGGCAAGTTTCAGAGCTCACTTCATAGCTCCATCGGGCTCTTTTCTTATAGAGCCACCATCCCCTTGAAGAGGAAAACACTTTATCTCTATTTCTGTATACTTCTTCTAGCCAACACAAACTTCACCAGAATTTCAAAATTTGTTTATTAGAGCAGAATACATCATATCTTTATTCTAAAACTTGCACTGATCAAACATAGGATCTCAGAGTCACCACTCACAACTTGGTGAGATGATATTAAAACTTTTAAATCTGACTCCTATACACTTCAATGGAAACCACTGGATAAAAATAAGCCAGCCAAGAGTCATATCTCTACTCGTACCCATGTTATTTATAACTGATGTATAACAATAGAGATATCACTAATTGAAATAGGAAGGTCAGGAGTCTAGCTCAACTTGGAACCTACACTATTTACTCTTGATTATAATCTTTGTCCCTGGCAGAGTCACCATCTTGTTGGTTCTTAGATAGGATTTTACACTCCATGAGACACCAATATACCTATGACTGATATTAAGGAGGGGTTAGTTTCAAATGTGAAAAATCTATAGGTAATTGGACCGACTATAGGTATAAGAATGGCCTCTTCACTTCTGGCTCTGCAAAACCAATGTGGGTACACTTGATCCAATAGATATAACTTTGTTCTTTACCTAATACTGTATCTTA
This sequence comes from Chamaecyparis obtusa, assembly GCA_027943335.1. Lineage (NCBI taxonomy): Eukaryota > Viridiplantae > Streptophyta > Pinopsida > Cupressales > Cupressaceae > Chamaecyparis > Chamaecyparis obtusa. The sequence continues at coordinate 420,211 of BSBK01006126.1, read as the reverse complement.
CAATAGATAATAGTGAGAAAGTACTAAATAACAACCTATTATTCATTGACTCTCCATCACTAGGGTGAAATAACTGATACCCACAAACATAAAACTGAAAAGATTGAAAGGATTAAAAGGATTTGATTTAATTTTTTGTAGAATAGAACACATCCCAACTAGAAACACATCATCGTAAAGTTTACTTATTCTAGATCAGTGCCTTATCCATTGGGAAAATCATCTAGTTTATTGCAGAATACAGAGACCAATTACTATTACTTCACCATAGATCCAAGTCATAAACACAAATAACCAAAACCATACTACTTACAAAAATCCATGTGCAAACCCTATGAACTTGTGCACCATTTAAAGCATATTTTAATGTGATTTTAACCAAAACTGAAGATAAATAACACATGCATAGATAAACTCCATACAAAGAATCAGAACATTCAAAACCCATAAAACTTGACACAGATTGGAGAGAAATGGAACTGAAAACTTGAATTAAGAATGATGACCTAAGCCTCTATATACACCTTGCTTGAAGATTCAGAGCCTCTTGACACAATATGCAAATGATCTGCAACTTTCTACTCTATTTTGATACCAACTAGATTGAATATGTCCTACTTCCTGACTGAAGGTTCAAGATATGACCTTGTGAACCATAAAACTACCAGCCTTTAAAAATGGTCTTGGAAATCCATATATACGATTGCAACAAGCTCAGGACCATTTTAGGGAAACAAAGTCAACCCTAAGACTACCCAAAAATATCTCAGATAAATCTGATTTCATTTACATTCCAAGACATATCCTTACAAAATATCTTATCTTTACCCAAATCCAATCCCAGAATACACAATCCATTACTGTTGTGACTAACTTGACCAAATCTGATTTTTAGCATCGCCATTGGATTCCTTGTTCCAAGCCAATTCCAAAAACATATAATACTAACATATTTGGGTAAAAAAATGAGTCTTGTAGGCATTTTTCTATGAACAAGCAACAACATTTAAATTTTTGATTTATGTATATAGTTGAAACTTTATGAATTTTGAATTTTAATTTAAATTTTGCGACAGACATTTGAAAATTCACTACATGAGCCCATGTGCCACATGGCACCATCTGAATGGCTCAATCGACCATCATCGCCACATGTCACAATCTCATTTGCTACCACCTCATCGCCACATGTCACAATCCCATTTGCTGCAGTGTCCACTTGGCATCAAACTGCATCATCTCACCATGTCACCACCTTCACACATGTCAGCACGTCATTGTTTCACAGATGTTAACCAATGAACAACTTCAAACTTGTGCTTTAGCGATAGCCATCGATCTTGTGCACGCATCCCAAAGCATTAGATTTGTTCATTCATATTTTGTCAAAATTGCCTTAACTTTCATGTGGGGCCCATTGTCCTTATCATCATCCACATGACTTTCTCAAAACTCGTGTGCACATGAGTAGCCTTTCAACTGGGCATCCACTTTGGACACCATGAACTTGTGTGTTTGGCCTTATAAATATATCATTTTACCTCCCCACTATGAATGTGGGACAAATCTCTTTGGTTTTATAATAATTTTATTTCAAAAATTATCGTAGTGCGTGCCTAGCTGGGATGCACTAGCTAGGCCCATCAAACTGATAGCCCCCACAAAGTGCCTCTCTTTCTTTCTTCTTTACTACTAATGTGGGTGATTTTGCTTTTAAATGTCTCATGTAGCAATGGCTGGGCGAATGTGGGATTAAAAACCTCAACACACACAACCCCTTTGTTCTCAGCCAAACACACAGACCTACAACCCAACTCATTTTTCTTTGGCTGGGGCACACACGACACCACCAAGTGGTGCATGTGTAGCCTACAAAGGCATGCAACACTTCTCAACATTTGTGTAGGCAGCATATATATAAAACGTGTGCAGCTCTTTGAATGTAAAGTTTATTTGTAATAATGAAGTTCACACTTTTACTCTCTTTTTCTTCTTAGTAGCTTTAAGTAAGAGGGGAAAACTAGATCATCAAGTACTCATGAAGATGCCTGAGATGGTGGTTCAATAGCTTCCATGGAGATGCATGTGCAGCCTTTAATTTGGTGTGTGTATTTTGGAATGTGAGCAACACCTCTCTAACATCTCTTTTCATCTTGATGCGCCAGTCCCCTTTGATCATTTGGTATGCTCATCATTACAATAAAATATGTATGTAGCATTTGAAAAGAATATGTGTAGCCTCTCTAATGGTCTGCCCAGCAAGTGGAGAGAAGCCCATAAGGAACATTCACTTCCATTTTGTGCACTAAACATCGCTTGCAAAATACTTCGTAGTCTTTATTGCTTTCAACTTTTATTTGGTAGATTTGGATAGATGGAAGGCACACATGTGCACAAAGAGAAAGAAAGGATTCATGGCAACAATGAAATCATGCATCCGCCAGGTAGAAAAGAGCTCACCAATAGTGCATAAATTGACACCATGCTTTCAATTCCAACCGGAAGAAAATAGAGTAATTCGATTGCACAAAAACTGTGAAGCCTAGAGCATCGAAAACTTAAAAAAATTTATGATAATTTGAATAATCAATTGGGTCTACTCCAGATTCCAAGTAACCCACCAAATTTTAGTACTTCCTTTGTAAAAATGGCCTATTTTGGCTTGTTCGGCAAATGCCAAAAAATCACTGTAAACTACCTCGGAAGGAGAAAGATTAAAAAAATCAAATGATGAACTGAGGGCATGCCATTTGTTCTGGAATAAATTTCATATGCAAAGATCATAACAAAACAACACTCAACTGGAGACGAGCATCTAGCAAAAAGCTATGAATTTCTGAAAACAATTACTTTATAGAGTTATGCTATCTACACTTTCATCATTATAAAACACCTTTTTGTCCAGCCCTACAATCAAATCAAATGGAAACTTCATGGCATGAAACCTTGGGAAAATGATCACTATCATATGTAGAAAATAAGGCTACAATCAGATTCATCAAATGATCAACTAGCTATCAACTATTAATCTCCCAAGTTGGCCCTCAGAACACCTTGAACTGAAAGACAGTGAAACTATAGAAATCGGGTTTGGAAATGATCGAGCAAAGTGATCAATTGGATTGGTCATAGTCTGAAACTCATCAAGTTGAGTCACTTTCATGTGTACATTATGAAACAACTTTCAATTATGTTTGACCTCGAACTGGGTGCAAATGGCAAGATCTCGAAGTGAGCTACTAAAAAATTGAACTATGCGCTGCTGAAGAAACTTAGCAATCTGCAAACTGAATGCCTCTGGAAAACATGTCAAACAGGCACATCAGGGGCTAAAAATTGGCAAGATGACTCATTCTCATGCCTACAACATGATGCAACATCCGGTATATCTTGATCAATCACAAGGCACTTAATACACTCATCCGAATAGGGCCTCCAACTAAACCATGCAATTGATCCTCATTAAAATATTAGAAACTACAAACGGAATCGGATTGGAAAACTAGGTAGAGAGACTCATCATGGCCTTAAAAATTGAATCACAAGAAGTATTTGACTACTGGAGAACAGGGCAAAAGGAATTTTCTCAATTGGATCATAGGGTGAAAAATTACAATTGGTTAAATATGGCTAATCAGATTTCTGGGCAAAACACAAAAAGAGGACAAATCTGGAAAGTTAACTTTAGGGGATCCAAAAATTATCCAACAGAATCAAAATGGCTTGAGCTTTGAAACATAAGCTCTTTGATATACATTGTAAACATTCACAAAATAGCCAGCTGTGAAACTCAACAGGACACAAGATATTCAAATGCAAACAAGGCCTGCTACAACGATTTAACACTTAGGCAAAAATGCAGATTTAAGTGAACACCTCAAAATAGCTACTCCCTAAACATTACATATTTTAAATTTAGGAGCTGGAACCCACTGCATATGTCAATTGAAAAGTGTTGAACCCCTTCCCCAAGTTGTATCTTATGAAAATCAACATGCCTATTCCTACAAGCACTTGAACTATTCTTTGGAAGCATTGAACCCTACCTTAGGAAAATAATATGAATATGGGCTCAAAACCATATGAATGTTTTAGAGTACCAATAGGTGCTTACAGAGAACAAGTTTAAAGGTACTTGAAGTAAATGATCAAGATGCATAAGAAGGAGGTACTGAAGATGAATAAGGAGACCTTCACTGCATGGCAGAGTCTGATGAAACTACATCTAGCTGGTATTGGTGACTCAACAAAATATTATGTTGAACATGACTATGTTACACTTGCCGCACCTTTGACCACCAAGGAGATGAGAGGTAAACAAGAACACAACCATGCAATGTTGGAGATTGCATCTTCCTTAAGCTATCTTGAATTTGAAGACATTAAATATTGCACAAATGCAAAGAAAATATGGGACACTCTTGCAAACATCTATGGTGGTGATATAAATGTACTAAGGGCAAAAGATGAAATCCTAAGAGGTAAGTTTGATGAAATGAAAATGCAAGAAGTTGAAAATATTTCTCAATATTGTGGTAGGATAAAGTAGGTTGTAAATGATATTACAGGAGCTAATGGAGCTATTGATGATGAGACTATCATTGAAAATGTACTGAGGACTTTGTGTGCTATATATGTCATCAAAATTTCCACAATAAAAGAATCTAGATGTAACCCTGGTAATGCTCTAACACTGGAAAGTCTTGTTGGTAAGCTTACTTCTTTTGAGCTTTATGTTACAAAATGTTATTGAAGGTACAAGGACTACAAGGATAAATGTGAGAAATCCTATTACATTGTTGAAGAAGAAACTGACATTGATAATGATGATTTTGAAATTGAAGTAGTCTATGTTACTATGAAAGATGAGTCTGATGAAGATGAGAAAATTGCACTTGTTTCTTATGTGAGAAAAGGTGATAAATGGATTATTGATATTAGTTTCTCACACCACATGACTAGTGAAAAAGTAAATTTGATACCCTAGATCATTACAAAGGTAGAAGTGTTAAGGGTAAAGGATTGATTAAGTTGACTAATAAGATCACTTGTGAAAATTCTTATTGGGTTGAAGATATTAACTATAATTTCCTAAGTATTGAATAGCTTAATAGTGTTGGTTACCGAGTGGAGTTTCATCACATGAAGGCTAAAATATTTGATGCCACTAGTGAACTAATTGGGAGTGGAGAACATACAAGAGGTAATTTGTTCTATCTAGACCTATCTGAAGAGACATGTTTGATTGCACAATTTGACGATGTATGGCTATGGAATTAGAGGTTATGTCATGTTAAATTTGACAATCTAGTAAATACTAGTAAAAAGTCAAAAGTTAGAGGTTTGCCGAGATTGAAGAAACCTGATAATATCATGTGCAAATAATGTCAGTTGGGTAAAATGACAAAGTCTAGTTTCAAAAGAAAGACTTTTTCTTCTGAAAATGTTTTGGATTTGGTTCATACTTGATGAAGGGTGCTCCCCTTAATACCACAAATACATAACAGAAATAGAGAAACAACAACAATATGCAAGAATAGAAAATGAGCTTCTTATTATCTCCACAAATGTGGAATTACAAACTTTTAGAATTACAATATGCAAAGCCTAATGGGCATTCCCTTACAATATTGTATAGGAAAAAGCCTTGAATCAATACCCGGATCTACTACCCAGAACTGTCCCAAACTCCCTAAGACAACACTATGGGCCTTCCTTATATAGGAAATTTCCACCGCCTGAGAAGGTTCTAGAAATTTAGCCTTTTAGACCGACTAAACATGGAATTATTTTATTTTTCAATTTATTACATCAAAAGCGGCTCAAAATAACTTTTGAAACCCAAACAGAAATTTTGAAAGAAATTTATTTTCTGCCATTTTAGGTGGCCCAACTTCTGAAGACCATAATTCATCACCCGTTGACCTGATTGACTATTATGACCCCATTTACAAAAGGGCATGAAGTGTTCTACAACACCCTAAAATAAAAAAACTCCATTCATCCAAAGTTTTGACCTCATCGGGGGCCTCTAAAGCCTTCAAAATTGAGTTCAAAGTTTTTGTACCCTATTTTCAATACTAAAAATTTTCAATAGCTTCAAGACTAGACTTGATCTAGCAGGTTGATACAACCAAAATGAACCTCCACATGTGAAATCAGAACATTCCAAGATCATATGACCAACTTACTAAAAATAGCAAGTTTCCATAAATAGCAGCTCTACACAAGATAGCCCTTATTGAAAAAAAAAACTAGAAATATTTTTGGATGATGCAAGATTTCTCTTACACCCAGGATGCTCCTGCATCAATACTAAACTTTGTGGACCTATGGGTGTACAAAGCTATTTTGGTGCTAATATTTTTATTCTGTTTGTTGATGATTACACTAGGATGATTACTATAATGTTTTTAAAAGAAATATCTAATGCATTTCAGTTGTTTAAGTGGTATTTAGCTAAGGTTGAAAAGGAGACAAGTAGGAACCTAAAATGTCTAAGATCTGACCAAGGTGGAGAGTCTATATCAAATGAGTTCAATCTGTTCTGCAATGGTAGAGGAGTCAAATGTATGTCTGTACCTAGAACACCTCTACAAAATGGTAGAGAAGAGAGAAGGAACAAATCTATCATGGATTGTGCAAGAAAACTAATGATTGATAAAAATGTTGCACAAAAGTACTGGAAAGAAGTTATGAGTGCATCTTTTTATACCTTAAACCAAGTGCAAATTAAAAAAAAGGTACAAATATTACACCTTATGAACTATGGTACGGTTATTCTCCTAATATAAAATACTTTAGAATTTTCAGGAGTAAATGCTATATACTAAAAGATAATAGGAATGGAAATTTTGATGCTAAAAGTGATGAGGGCATATTCCTAGGTTATTCCACAATGAGTAAAGCTTATAAGTGTTTGAACTCTAACACTAACAAAATTGTGGAAAGTGTAAATGTGAAGGTTGATGAATATGCAGAGAAAAATGAACAAGAAAGCAAAAGAGAACTTGAAGATTATAGATCTTTTGTCTATATAGAAGAAAGAGAGACAAGTAACACACTTGCACCTGATGGAGAGTCTTAGGTTAGCAATGACGAGCATCAAGAAGATATTGTTGAGCATCAAAAGGATGTTGTTGATCATCAGGATTATATTTTCTAGCATCAAAAGGATGTTTTTGAGCATCAGGAAGAGGTTGTTGAGAAATTAGAGATTGAATCTAATAATCTTATTGATGAACCTGAAGGGAAAAGAGAAAAGAAATCTAAAATTTTTTTTGGCACAGTATGTAAGGAGACATCACCAGCCTGAGAAAATCATTGGAGATAAAGAAACTAGATTTCTGACCAGAAGTAAGTGGAAAGACCCTACATTTTTATTGTGTGAATTTGAGCCTAAAATAACAAGGGAGGCATTAGAAAATGATGATAGTATTAAATCAATGAATGAGGAGATAGATCAAATAGAAAATAATGATATTTGGACTCTAGTGCCGAGACCAGAAAAGAAAATGTCATTGGAACAAAATGGGTATTCAGAAATAAGCTTAATGAACATGGACAAACCAAAAGGAACACAACAAGGCTAGTATGCAAAGGTTATTCACAAGAAGAAGGGCTAGACTATGGGGAGACATTTTCCCCTGTAGCAAGTTTAGGAGTGAGAACTCTACTTGCATATGCTACTTATAAAGATTTCAAGGTATACCAAATAGATGTCAAGTCTACATTTTTAAATGGTATATTAGAAGAAGTTTACATTGACAAACCTAAAGGATTGTTGATCCAAAAAAGATACATTGTTGGAAAAATAGTTAGTGCTCCCCTCGGGATTCATGACATGGCTTAACTGCCTCTTTTGTCCTCTATAAGTCTAGTGGTTGTATCGGGCATTAATAGGTCAATCTTCAGGTGCAATGGCAACCACTACTTGTAACAAGTGGTATTAGAGATTGGTCATAGGTTCAAATGCCCTTAGGTAAGGCTGAGGGGGAGATTGTTGGCAAAATGGTCAGCACTCCCTCAGGATTCATGACATGGCTTAACTGCCTCTTTTGTCTTCTATAAGTCTAGTGGTTGTATTGGGCATTAATAGGTCAATCTTTTGGTGCAACGACAACCAATATTTGTAACAAGATTGAAATGTAGCAGTATGTATTTGTGATGTGGAAGTAGCGATTGTGTGTGATGTTGTATGCATGAAGTGAAGAAAAGAGCTAAGTATGAAAGTGATTTTGTGAACAAAAACATGCGAAGTACAAATATTTGATGTAATAGTGAGTGTGGTTTGGCAAAGTTAGAGAAGAGGTAACATATTATTCTATTGAGTAATGCAAAGATTATTTAGACAATGTTTTCAGTGATCTTACTCTAAAGCTGTTTAGGCAGTGGGTCATTCTGTCTTCCATAACTCTTAACCAGGTTAGAATCTTTTAACAGGGATTCAAAATCTCCTAATAGGGATTCATATGTACTAAATGTATTTCATAAGACTCTTAACAGAGTCCATCCTTTCACAAGGAATATTCATATTAGTGCATCTTTTTTGGGCATCATTCCCACTGGGGTTTACTCTTTGATCAAGAGGTTCCCTAGTCAACATATCTTGCATCATTGTGTTATTGTGTATGAATATCTTTCTATGGTTGGTAATTATATTGCTTATATGGTTTAATACTATTGAAGATGATAAAATTTATAATTATCTAATAATTGATTCACCCCCCCTCTCAATTATCTTGGTGTACTTTACTTTCTAACAATTGGTATCAGAGCAGTAGGTCTTTGAAAAAGAAGTTTAACAGCTTAAGGAGATCCATAGTGAATTTCAGGAAAGAAAGCCCTAAGTTTGATGGAGTAAATTTTGACAGCTGGAAAGAAAAGATGAAGACACACCTACTATGTTTTGGACCAGGTTATTGGTTGATTACAAAGAATAATAAGACTATCATTAAAGAGGACAATCTTGAAACATGTACTGCAAAAGAGAGAGATCTATTCATGTGTAACATACTTGGAAGGGAAGCACTTTTGATAGCAGTTCTAGAGAATGAGTATAGGAAGGTAAAATATTTGAAAAAATATCATGAAATTTGGAATGCTTTACACTCTAATTTTGAAGGTGATGAACATGCAAAAAAAGTTAGATTACATAATTGGATATGTGAATTTGAAGATATAAGAATGTTGGAAGATGAATCTATTAGAAGTTATATTGGTAGAATGTCAGAAATCATTACAAGTATAAAATCTTGTGGAGGAACAAAGACAGAGAATGAAGTGATATGGAAAATTTTGAGGAGATTGACTCCTATATTTAAGTAGACAACATAGTTGATTGAACAAGTGATACCTTGTACAACAAACTTTACAAGAGAGACTCTTCTTGGAAGATTGGAAGCAACAGAAATGAACTTGAGATTATTAGGAGACTTACCTAGAATGGAGACAACATTCAGTTCTCTTAGTGTTCGCCCTACTTTTTCAAGAAGCATCAGTGTGAGCAGAGATTATGCTAGTAGCAGCAGATCTAGAAATGAAGAAGACAAGAAGATTGAAGAAGGTATTGCCTTGCTTGTGAAAAGAGAACCAGATGGAAAGAAAATATTTAAATGTTGGACTTGTCAAGAATATGGTCATTTTGCATCTAAATGTCCTAAGAGAGTTAAAAAGTATAGAAGTAATTTCAAACCTAGAAGATCTAAGGAATGTTATTATGCTAATGATGAATATCTTGAAGCTAGTATAGAAAGAACTTTAAGTGAAAGTGATACTAAAAATAATGATGACATAGGATTTGTAGCAATTAAAGAAGAGAATCCTGAAACTGATGTTAAGGAAGAAAAATCCTTAGTTTCTCAAGTTGAAAAGAAAGTTGATTGGATTATAGATAGTGGTTGTTCACATTCATATAACTGGAGACATGCAAAAGTTCATAAAGTTGAATGAATATGATGGAGGAGTTGTTAGAGTTGGAAACAATGCACCTTGTTTGATTAAAGGTATAAGATTTATTACTCTTTATGGAAAGACTAATACTAATGATGTTTATTTTGTGGATGGACTGAAACATAATCTTTTTAGTGTTGGATAGTTAGTTGATAAGGGATATCAAGTTTGGTTTACTTAGAAAACTTGTGTGATAAAGGATAAAGATGGAAATCTAATTGGAACTGGAACTAGAACCAGAGGTAATGTATTTCAGTTGAATCCTATTGAGATGACATGTTTGATTACTAAGATTGATGACAATTGGTTATGGCATAGAAGGTTTTGTCATATAAACTTTGATAACGTTGTTAAAGTAAGTACTACACTTGTAGTAGGAGATTTACCTAAAATTATGAACCCTACTAACATGATTTACAAAGAATGTGTAATGGCTAAACGGAAGAGAAGTTATTTTCCTAGTAAGAAGTTTACATCTACAGAGAAGTTTGAGATTGTTCATACAAATTTGAGAGGTCCTACCAGGACTAGAGGATTCTATGGAGAAATGTATTCTAGAATTCTTGTTGATGATTTTACAAGAATGATGTGGATTTCATTTCTTAAAGAAAAATCTAAAGCATTTGATAAGTTTAAGATTGTTAAGAGTAAAGTTGAGAATGAATCTGGAATGAAGATTAAATGTTTGAGATATGATAGAGGTGGAGAATTTACTTCTAGAGAATTTAACACCTTTTGTGAAGAAAATGGCATTAAAAGATAGTATTCAGCCCCTAGAACACCTAAACAAAATGGCATTGCAGAAAGAAGGAACAGATTAGTGACTGAATCGACAAGAGCTATGTTTTTTGAAAATGACTTGGCAAAGATATTCTAGAGAGAAGCAGTGAACACAATAGTGTATACAATGAACAGAGTACAAATCAGAGCAAACACAGACAAGACACCTTATGAATTATGGTTTGCACATGCACCCTCAGTTAAGTATTTTAGAATTTTTGGAAGAAAATGTTATATAAAGAGAGATGATCATATTGTAAAGTTTGATCCTAGAAGTGATGAAGGTATATTGCTTGGATATTATTTGAGAAGAAAAACATATAGATTTTTCAATAAAAGAACTAAGACTATTGTTGAAAGCACAAATGTTAAAGTTGATGAAAAATTCAAAATTTAGGAAAGAATGCTTGATTATGAATTTGATGAAGAAGCTCATCCTAAACCTAACACTAGATCTACTGAATTGTTTTATAAAATTGATAGTGATTTGTTGAATGAAAGCCACAGTGAAGTTATTGAAGAACCTACATATGAAGAGAGATCTGAGATAGTGACACCTAGCAAGAGTTTGTTAAGGAATTATAATTTTGAATAGATTATTGGGAGCATCAAAAGAGGAGTTCTGACTCAAAATAAGGCACAAGAATAGTTATGTTTGATTTCTCAAATTGAACCTAAGACTACTGATGAAGCTTGTGAAGATGAAAGTTGGACTAATGCTATGAAAGAAGAACTAGATTAGATTCAAAAGAACAAGACATGGGAATTGGTCCCTAGACCTAAAGACAAGAATGTTATTGGAACTAAATAGGTATTTAGAAACAAGATGAATGAACAAGGAGAAGTAGTAAGAAATAAAGCAAGATTGGTGTGTAAGGATTACTCACAACAAGAAGGAATTGACTATGAAGAAACCTTTGCACCTATTGCAAGAATTGAAGCAGTAAGAATTTTTTTGGCCTATGCAGCTTACAAAAAATTCAAAGTATATAAGATGGATGTGAAGTCAACATTTCTGAATGGAGAATTGGAAGAAGAAGTCCACATTGAGCAGCCTAAAGGTTTTCCTTTAACTCAAGAAGGAGATATGGTATGTAAATTGAAGAAAGCTTTATATGGACTTAAAAAAGTACCTAGAACTTGGTATGCAAGACTGGATACATATTTGTTAAAGTTGAGATTTACAAAAGGAACAACTGATAGCAATCTGTACACAAAAGAAATTGAAAATGGCTTGTTAGTTATAGTTATTTTTGTTGATGACATTATCTTTGGAGGAGAAGATGAAGATTGTGACAAATTTGCTAATGAAATGAAGACTAAATTTGAAATGAGTATGATTGGTGAGATGAAATACTTTTTGGGATTACATACAACACAAAACAATGATGATGTCTTTGTAAGTTAGACAAAGTACTTGAATGACTTGTTGAAAATATTTGGAATGGAGGATTGTAAACTAGTTGGAACACCTATGGTGACTGGACATAAGTTATGTAGCACAGATGAGACTCCTGCAGTAGAATAGAAGAAATACAGATCTATGATTAGAGGATTGCAATATTTGACTCATAAAAGACTTGATATAGCACATTCAGTTGGAATTGTAGCAAGATTTCAAGCTGAACCTAGAGAATCACATTATGCAGTAGTAGAGAGGATACTGAGATATTTAAGAGGCACAATGGACTATGGACTATGGTATGAAAAATTTGATGATTTTACCCTATGTGCATAAACAGATGTTGATTGGGAAGGTAGCGTTGATGATAAGAAAAGCACCTGTGGTGGAGCATTTTTCCTTGGAGGAAGATTAGTTTCTTGGCTAAGAAAGAAGTAGAATTGTATCTCACAAAGCACAGCAGAAGCAAAATATGTAGTAGCAGCAAACAATTGTAACCAGATAATTTAGATGAAGCATATGTTGAAGGATATTGGAATAAAATTTGTTGAGCCTATTGTCATACATTGTGACAACACCAGTACAATTAGTATGTCTAAGAATCCTGTATTACATTCTAAGACAAAGCATATAGAGATTAAGTATCATGTTATAAGAGAGAAAGTTGTTGAGAAAGAAGTGAGACTTGAGTACATAAGTACAAAGGAGTAGATAGCAGATATATTCACAAAGCCTTTGCCTAAGGATACATTTGAGTATTTGAGAGGTATGCTTGGGGTTATGCCCTAGCCTACTTTTGAGAAGTGATGTAGTTGGTTGCATTTGTCCAGTGGTATATGAGCCTTATCTTTCTTCTGGATTGGATGTTGGTACCTCCTCTATGGGGGAGTATGTGTATCTGAGCTGAGTCATGAGGACTCTAGTAAATGTATTTTCTGAAAAGTGTCTTTTAACATTGAGTTGTTGTTGACATAGTCATGGAATTTTTGTCATTGATGTCAATGGGGGAGGAGTTTACATGAAAAATAGTCTGAGACATCTGTTGGAGAGAACTGAATAGGATAACGAAGAAAGATTTGATTGATGAAGAGGATTTGAAGAAGCAGTGTTGTAGTATTAGATTTTTGGAACATTGGATATTTTTTATCTATGTTTCCATCAATGCCAATGGGGGAGATTGTTAGGAATGAATTCTAAATGTTTGGCAGCCATTCTGTATCAGTTGTTTTTTCATTCATGACTATGATTGCCATTGATGTCAACATAGTGATTTACCAAAGACTTGCAGAGAAGCAGACAGAGTTTGGATTAGCGGATGTGGGTTATTATAGTTGGAGCTATGTGATGTTGAGGTTATAATATTTTATATGTTATATGTCTATGGTTAAGAGCATAGATAGTAATTCATTCATTCATGGAAGTTATGATCATTTTGGTGGAAGCAATATTCAGGCAGTGTTCCTGAGTGGCGGTTTGTCGAAATTAGATGATATCTCCTAATCGGGATGGAATCTGGTTTTGTGCAGTTAAAGGGAAGTTGAAGACACATTTATAGTGATGTAGATGATAGCATAGACTTTGAGGTCATACAAGTGAAGATTTATTGTATTTGGAAGCTGACAGTTTTGTGTAATTTTGGTGTAGCCTATTGAAACTTTTATTTTGTAATTGTATGCTGACTCATTTGTAATTATTTGAGTGTGGTATAAAGGAAGGAATGTATTTCATTATTGAAATGAAGTAGTATGTATTTGTGATGTGGAAGTAGCAATTGTGTGTGATTCTATATGCATGATGTGAAGAAAAGAGCTAAGTATGAAAGCAAATTTGTGATGGAAACATGTGAAGTACAGAGATCTGAAAGTGAGATCTGATGTAATAGTGAATGTGGTTTAGAATATTTAGAGAAGAGGTAACATATTATTCTATTGAGTAATGCAAAGATTATTTGGATAGTGTGTTCAGTGATCTTACTCTAAATCTATTTGGGTAGTGGGTCCTATTGTCTTCCATAACTCTTAACTGGTTAGAATCTTTTAATAGGGATTCAAAATCTCCTAATAGGGATTCATATGTACTAAATGTATTTCATAAGACTTCTAATAAAGTCCATCCTTTCTCAAGGAATATTCATATTAGTGCATCTTTTATGGGCATCATTCCCACTGGGGTTTACTCTTTGATCAAGAGGTTCCCTAATCAACATATCTTGTGTCATTGTGTTATTGTGTATGAATATCTTTCTATGGTTGGTAATTATATTGGTTATATGGTTTAATGATGTTGAAGATGATAAAAGTTATAATTATCTAATAACTGATTTAGCCCCCCCTCTCAGTTATCTTGGTGGACTTTACTTTCTAACATACATGTGGTTTGGAAACTGAACAAGGCACTCTATGGATTGAAGCAACCCCTCAGAGCATGATACGAGAGGCTACACAATTACTTGATACAGATTGGATTCTCAAGGAAAAATGACACCAGTAATATGTATATGAAAGATGAAGAAGGTAAAGGAATCTTGTTAGCTAAGATTTTTGTAGATGATATCATATTTGGAGGACAAGATGCCATGTGTAAGAAAATTTCAAATGAGATGCAAACTGAGTTTTAAATGTCTATGTTTGGTGAGATAAAATTATTTTTTGGTTTACAAGTCTAACAAGTGGAGAAAGGTATTTTTATCACATAGTCTAAATATATCAAAGAGATACTAAAAACCTTTGGAATGGAGGATTCAAGGCTAGTAAGTACTTCCATGGCTACTATATAGAAATTATCTAAAAATAATGATACTGCTAAAGTAAACCAAACTCTGTATAGATCCATGATTGGAAAGATATAATATGTTGTTCATAGTAGACCATATATTGCTCTAGCAATTGGGATTGTGGCAAGATTCTCTGCCAATCCTAAGGAAATTCATATGATGGTTGTGAAAAGAATAATGAGATATCTGAAAGGGACATAAGACTATGGACTATACTAAAAGAAGCATGAGAGATTTAAACTAAGAGTCTATACTGATGTAGATTGGGCAGGAAATGTCGATGATAGATAAAGTACTAGTGGTGGAGCTTTCTTTCTTGGACATAGATTAGTTTCCTGGACAAGAAAGAAACAAAATTGCATTTCCTAATCTACAGCTAAAGCCGTGTATGTAGCAGCTATAGTGAACTATTCAAACCTGATATGGAATAAGCAATTGTTGAAAGTCATGAAAGAGGAGATCACTCAACTAGTTGTCATATACTATGACAAAAAAAGTGCTATCAACATATCTATGAACCTAGTGATGCACACAACCATATTGTCATCAAGTATCATTACTTGAAGGAATTGGTAAAAGATAAAGAGGTGAGAATGGAATATGTGAATACAAAGGAAAAACTAGTAGACATATTTACAAAAACCTTACCAAAGGAGGCCCATGAATATTTGAGAGGTAAATTAGGGGTTCTTCCCCTAATTGAGGCTTCCTAGTCAAGCTAGGAGCACTGCATCAAATGTGCTGCAAAGAGTTTCTAATATATTGATGTAGAAATGGTCACACTTTAGGAGAAACTTAGAGTTGTGAAAAGTACAACAAAGCTATAATTAGTCGTAAGCAAGATGACATAGGGAGAAACATTGTTACTGAATTGAAAAGATGACATCTACATATGAAAGATGCAAATCCTATATGTTGCTTTGGCATTCTTGTCAAAGAGAGAGAGATTCAGAGATGAAAACGTAAGATGAGATGAAAACATATAAGAGTAAAAGATGAGAGATTCATAGTTAAAAGAAAGAGGGAGAGAATTCAGAATCAAAGGAAGAGAGACACGGATAAGATTCAGAGGGAGTGACTGTGTGGATAGTCAAGTAATCTAGGCAAAGAGATTCAGAATCAAAATGAAGCTAAGGATATTAAAAATGTTTATGATGCAAAGATAAGTTTTGGATTGGTTGGTGAATCATGTGTTATTTATATGGTGTTTCCATCAATGACAAAGAGGGAGATTTTTGGAAACTACAATTGAAGCAAATTTTGTATTATCATTGATGTCAAACCTTAACTAATAAGATTGTTGCTATCTAAGAAAGTACTATATCTCCTGAGTGATGAGAAGGATTAGGGTAAGGGTGATAACAAAAGAACCTAGAGAAAGGTTGAGTTATTTGACACTTCAAGGAGTACTTGATTATGTGGCACAATGATAAGATAATGTATTGTTTATCTAAGTAAGAAGTAAGACTGAACAAGTAGGCTTAACCGAGAAAAAGTGAAGAAATCTAGTTTAAGCCAAGTTATGTTAGTGTCGACCAAGCCAGTCTATGCTGAGTAAATTTAGTCTTGACCAAACATCAATGTATTTCCAAGGGAAACAATTTGAAGAGATGACCGAGCTATGCAGTGATGACCAAGGAGTTGAACACGGTATTGATCAAGCATCAGTAATTTACATTTGAAGAAGAATTCAGGTTCCTAGAGGAATTGTTTGAATTCTTGGATTATGTAAATCATGTTGACTTTATTAATTGACTGTATGTAGTATTTAATATACAATAAACCATTTTATTGTGATTCCAATAAAGAGATTAAAGATGTTTCTAGAAGGATGGATGAAGAACATAATGTTAGAAGGATTTGATGAATCTGACCTAACCCTAAGATCTATGGAGGAGAGTAAGTGAAAAAATATGGATCTACCTATCAAAGATGCATTAAGGAAACCTAAGTGAGAGGTTGAGAGATGATGCTTGAGTTGTTGTTATTGACTAAATAAGAAGAAAGGATGAAGGTGAAGGAGTTGATTAGAGTTGTGATTTCTTGAATGAATTTCTGAGAAAATTAGTGATGGAAATAGAAATGGAACTCATTCAATAAGCCAACATATATGTAAGAATTGGATCTATTATTTGCAAAGTGAGTTATATGTTTTTCGATCAAGTATTATATTTACATTCTAACCATTGTATTAGTCAAAATCTTTTGATCAAGGTCGACCTAACAGTCATTGAATAAATCCTTTAATCAAGGTTGGATTATAATGAAATGTACTTTAGTCCTCTAACAAGGCATGCTACTAACAAGGTGGTTGAAATCCTTTAACAAGGTCACACCAAGAAGTTTATTTGTAAATATTTGATAGGGTTGGCTTTTCATAGAGTGTCATGTCCCCTTTTCAAATAATTAAAAATAATAACTTTTGCTAAGGCTAGTAGGCTAAAAAAGTAAAGTTTCAGGAAAAGGGGCTAATCTTTGGAAACCAATGGATTAATAAATGATAATTATTATTAAAATATATATTATTGACCCCTCTTAGTCATGAGTTAGGGTTATTCCCTCTTTTAAAGGGGTTTGGAGGCATTTCAGGCTCATCTTAGAACTTGATTTTTGGTCATTGCTTTGTTGTTCTTCAAAGGCTGCCACACTTGTGGAGAAGGAGACCCAAAGATGGAAATTTTTAGGTTTCCAAGAAGGCTAAGGATGTGAGTTTGAGGCCATTCCATGTGCAAGCTTATGCATAGTTTTCCCTTGTGCTGAACAGTGCGAATTTGTGAGTTTTCGGGTGTGTTTCTTGTAAGAGTTTGGTGTTTCCGGTTTAGTATTTCATATCAATTTGATTTTATACTATATTGTAGACATTTTGATGTTAAAATAGAGCTAAATATATTTCTTGGGTCATGGTTATAATTCTATGATAGATTATTAGTGTTTTATGGTGTTTTCAGGCTATTTGGTGTTGTTTTCGGGAGCCTGATGAGCATTGTTTTTGTCCTCCATTTGGGAGTTGTTGTGTAAACTCTATACAGATCTGGAAATTTAATTTTTTATGCTGTTATGCTGGTGAAATTTATATAAAAATTTCTACTTTCAGATTTATCAATAATATGTGAAGCTATGAAGTTTTTAGCACTATTTCGGGCATACCCGATTTGGGTTTTATTGAGAACTTGCATAATCTTTCAAAGTGTTGATTGTTTGATTTAATAATATGATTAGAGGACTTAAATATGATATAAAAATTAGAAAGGGGACATTTTAGTGGTATCAGAGCTATGATCTTTCCAGCCTGAGGGTTTGTAGAAGTTTGTATGCAACTAAGTGAAAGAGAAAAGAGATATTTGTAGCGAGAAAAGAATAAATTTTTTTTGATCAAACCTTCAGTTGAAAATAAAAGAACAAAATCCAAGGAAGGAAAAAGTATGGCTGACCCAGATGAAATGACAAAAAAATTCTTCCAAGACATCTAGAACACTCAAAAGAAAACAATGGATAGTTTGGTAGAAACTAGAGAGGATTTGCGATTATTGACAAAAAAAATCCAAGGAGTTGTATCTACTAATGAGAGAGGGAGAACTTTAGAGGAGCCAATAAATATGAAACCCACACCCTCTAAATCAACAAAAACTATTTTCTTTCTTGCAGATGAGCTGCCAGTACCAAATCCAACCCTTAGTCCTATGAAAGAGGTTACAGGTAACTTGATTGCATTAAGAGCTACTTACAATGGTTTAGATGATGAATTTCATAGTTTGGTTCCTTTTAGATAATATCTGGATATGATGAACACTTTGATACCCAAGAAAGAGTACAAGAGGGAGTAGGACATAAGTGGAAGAGAGATCAAAAATAAAATAAGCAAGTTTATAGCACCTACTTTTGATGGAACAAATAAAATTTCAACTAGAGCATGACTACAAAAATTATAGACCTTCTTCACACTTAACCCCATGAAGGAGAGTGATGCTATTCAATTCACAAGTCTACACTTGGAAGATGTAGCCTATGATTGGTGGTATCATGGAATGACTACTCAAGGTCATGATCAAGTAATTACATTTGATGATTTTAGTCAAAGAGTGATAGATAGATTTGATCTCAAGGATGATGAAGATTATTTTAAAGAATTGTCAAAGTTGAGGCAACCCAAATAAGTTAATGAGTATGTAGAAGAGTTTCAAAAAGTGGCTGTTATGGTACCTGATATGAGTGAAAAGAGGTTTGTTTATCTTTTTCTTGATGGTTTGGAAGATTCTGTTAAGGTTTTGGTTAAGGCTTTCTCACCCTCAACCTTATAGGAAGCTATCAAAAGAAGCTTGCAACTTGAAACTTGTGTGCCTATGAAACTAGTCACTAATCAAAAACCGCCAAATCTTTGGCAACATAAGGGGAATTTTCATAAAAAGACTTTTCCAGCACCACCACCAAAGAATGTGATAAATGTAGCAAAAAAGAAGGTAGATGAAGAGACTAGGAGTGAATTATGAAGGAAAAAGCTTTGTTTCAATTGTAGAGAACCATGGGTTCCAGGACATAGATGTCTGGGGAAAGGTCAAGTGAACTATATTGAGGTTGCTTCAGAATCTGATTCAGATGAGCATGAGGAATTTCATGACACTAAGGAGGAGGAAGAAGAAGAGAAAGAAAAAGAAATCAGAAAGGATGGTACTTTATCAGCATTATCAGGAGTCCCAAGATACTATCCCTTTCAAATTTGAGGGGTATTAGCAGGGAAATGGTTGACAGTTCTTTTTGATAGTGGGGCAGCTCACAATTTTATTGATGAGGGATTTGTCATGAAAAGAGGGCTTAAAGAAGAAGATTTTGAGGGATTCAATGTTACTGTAGCTGATGGATTCACTATGCCTTGCACATGGGTGGTGAAACAACTCAGGATGACCTTAGGAGATTATGAGTTATGTCATGACTTCTATGTTTTTGGCATTGGGGAGACAGATCTTGTATTGGGTGTTCAATGGTTGCACTCTATTGGAGGCTATTACATGAACCATCAAACTATGGAGTTTAAATTTCATTCTAATTGGAAAGAAGTCTTATTGAGAGGCTTATCAAATGGAGCACCTAAGGTGGTCATTGCAAAAAGGATGGAGATGAATTTTTGAAGAGGACAAGTAGCATGGGAAGCAGGAGTCATAATCCATCCAACAAGCTCTCCAAAGAATCAAGGCAATTTCCATTTTGAAATTCAAAATATTCTTGATAAGCATAGTATAGTTTTCAATGATTTGCCTCCAGGATTACCACCAAATAGAGGTTTTGAGCATGTTATAGAGTTAGAAAAGGGTGCCAAACTAGTTATAAAAACTTCATACCACTAGCCAAGAGGTTATAAGGAAGAAATAGAAAAAAATATTAAGGAACTCCTAGACATGGGATTCATAAGGCCTAGCTCTAGTCCATTTGCATCATTTGTGGTACTTGTCAAGAAAAAGGATGGTACAATGAGAATGTGTATAGACTATAGGTCTCTAAACAAGAAGACCATAAAAAATAGGTATCCCATACCACACATAGATGAACTCATTAATGAGTTACATGGTGTTGTATACTTCTCAAAAATTAACTTAAGATCAGGGTACCATCAAATCCGCATGAGGAGGGAAGATGTGGAAAAGACTACTTTCAGATGTCACTATGGGAACTTTGAATTTCTTGTTATGAAATTTGGCCTCACTAATGCACTAGCAACATTCCAATCTTGTATGAATAAGGTTTTCAACAAGCATCTTCAAAAATTTGTTTTGGTATTTTTTTATGATATCTTGATTTACAGTAAAACATGGAAAGAGCATCTAAAGCACATAGAGACTATTTTGAGAATCTTGGAGTAGCAATCCTTCTATGCTAAGCTATCTAAATGTGAGTTTGGTTTGACAGAGATCCTATATTTGGGACATATTATAAGTTCTAAAGGAGTATAGGTTGATCAAAAAAAAATTCAGGCCATTTTGGATTGGCCTCCACCCACTAATCTTACATAGTTGAGAGGTTTCTTCAGGTTGTGTAGCTACTATAGGAGATTTATCAAGGGATTTTCTCAGCTTGCTGCCCCCTTGACTGATTTGAGAAAGAAAGGAGCTTTTATTTGGACATAAAGGCACAAAAAATATATGATAAGCTTAAGGAGGTAATGAGTTCATGCCCTGTGCTTGCAATTCTAGATTTATTTTTACCTTTTGTTGTTAAATGTGATGCTTCTAGAGAATGTATAGGGGCTGTCCTAACTCAAAGGGGACATCCAATAGCATTTGAGAGTAGAAAATTAAATCAATTAGAGAAAGATTACTCCATCTATGATAAGGAAATGTTGGCAATCATCCATGTGCTTTATAAGTTTAGACAATATTTGGTATGTGGGAGATTCATTGTAAAGACAAACCATAATAGCCTCAAGTTCTTCTTGAAAAAAAGGGATTTGAATGATCATCAACAAAAATGGGTAAGAAAATTGCAAGCTTACGATTTTGATATTGAATACGTGAAAGGAAAGAATAATGTGGTTTTTGATGCTCTCTCAAGAAAGCCCACTTTGTGTTCCTTAACATCTATCTCTACTGATTGGAAAGTCTCCATAATTTCAGAGTATGCTAAAGATTCCTTTGCCACCAAGATTTTGGATAATTTAGTGTATGATAATAGGTAAAATTTTTTTGATGAATTGATTTATTACAAGAACAAGATCTTCTTAGAGGCAGGATAAAAAACTAAGGAGAGGATATTGAGGGCCTTTCATGACACACCTTTGGCTGGTCATCAAGGATACTTCAACACATACAAGAAAATTCAAGAGTGGTTTTAATGGAAAGGTATGAAGGAGGATGTCCTTAAACACATTAAGGAATGCATGGTATGCCAACAAAACAAGAGTGAGCAAATTTTTCCTGTGGGGTTGTTGAAACCACTTCCTATTCCTAAACAAAAATGAGAAAGTATTTCCATGGACTTCATCACTGGGTTGCCCAAGGTTCAAGGTAGGGATTACATATATGTGGTGGTAGATAGACTAACTAAGTATGTACATTTATTTCCCATCGCATCTAATTTCAAGGCATCACAAGTGGTAGAATTGTTCTTCAAGGAAATTTTTAGGTTACATGGCTTGCCTAGAAACATTATTAGTGACTGAGATAGTAGATTCCTTAGCTCTTTTTGGAAGGAGCTATTTCATTTGGTAGGAACTAAACTCACTCCTAGTACTATCTATCACCCTCAAATAGATGGACAAACATAGATATTTAATAAATGGATAGAAGGATATTTGAGGAACTATGTTTCAAATCAACAACATGCTTGGGTGAAATGGTTGCACCTATGGGAGTATTGTTACAATACATCTCATCACATGTCTATTGGTATGCCTAATTTTCATTCTCTCTATGGTTATGATGCCCTTTCCTTTGTTGATCTAGTACTTTCAGATAGCAGAGTACCTGCAGCAAGTGATTTCATTAGGCAAAGCCAAGACATAATAAGGTCCCTCAAGGATAATCTACAACATGCACACAACCAACAGAAGTTGTATGCTGATAGGAAAAGGACTTAAAGATATTTTGAGGTGGGATATTTGGTATTTGTTAGATTGTAGCGATATAAGAAAATAACCTTGAAGAGGAGTGGGGTAGAGAAGCTCAAGCCAACATTCTATGGGCCTTATAAGATCATCAGGAAGGTAGGAGAGGTAGCTTATGAATTGGAGCTCCCACCAAATAGAAAAATACATAATGTTTTCCATGTCTCTTTCCTAAAGAAGGTTCTAGGCTAGAAAAACATAGTATCTACAGAATTACCACATCTTGATGATGAAGGGAAATTAGTCTTAATATCAGAAGAGGTTTTGGATACAAGAGAGAAAAGATTGAGAAATAGGAGCATCACAGAGCATTTGGTCAAATGGAAAGGATTAGCATTGGAGGATGAAACTTGGGAAGGAGCACATATTATTGAGCATCCAAACCTTCATTTCTTGAGGAAAAGCAATATTTGGGAGGGAGGACTTGTCATGTCCCCTTTTCAAATAATTAAAAATAATAACTTTTGCTAAGGCTGGCAGACTCAAAAAGTAAAGTTTCAGGAAAAGGGGATAATATTTGGAAACCAATGGATTAATAAATGATAATTATTATTAAAATATGTATTATTGACCCCTCTTGGTCATGAGTTAGGGTTATGCCCTCTTTTAAAGGGGTTTAGAGGCATTTCAGGCTCATTCTAGAACTTGATTTTCACTCATTGCTTTGTTGTTATTCAGAGGCTGCCAAACTTGTGGAGAAGGAGACCCAAAGATAAGAGTTTGAAAGTTTCTAGGAAGGCTAAGGATGGGAGTTTGAGGCCATTCCATGTGCAAGCTCATGCAGATTTTTCCCTTGTGCCGAACAATGCGAATTTGTGAGTTTTTGGGTGTGTTTCTTGTAAGAGTTTGGTGTTTCCGATTTAGTATTTCATATTCGATTGGTTTGATGCTTTATTGCAGAAATTTTGATGTTAAAATAGAGCTAAATATATTTCTTGGGTCATGGTTATACTTCTATGATATATTATTAGTGTTTTATGGTGTTTCTGGGCTATTTTGTGTTGTTTTCAGGAGCCTGATGAGCATTGTTTTTGTCCTCCATTTGGGAGCTATTGTGTAAACTCTATATAGATCCAAAAATGTCATTTTGTAGGCCATTATGATCGAGAAATTTCTATAAAAATGTTTACTTTCAGATTTATCAATAATATGTGAAGCTATGAAGTTTTTGGCACTATTTTGGGCATACTCGATTTGGGTTTTATATAGAAATTGCATAATCTTTCAAAGTGTTGATTGTTTGATTTAATAATATGATTAGAGGAATTAAATATGATATAAAAATCAGAAAGAGGACATTTCACAGAGCTAACTTCAGAAAAGTAAAAATATCAGTCACATGTTACAAAGTGGTTTTTTCCAAATTGGGTTTCCACTATAAATCCTAGTGTTAATACTTGTGTGAATGTTTTGGTCTGAACATTTCTATGTTTTTCAATTTAAATACTATTAGATAGTGGAATGCACTATTATATGTTTGTGGTATACAATCAGTAGTGACCAAGTAGTGTTGGTTATTAGATCTGAGTTGTTGAAGTGTTTAAAAGTTTTAATTGATACATCTGGACCTGAGAACAACTGATTCACCCCCCTATCTGTTGTTCTAAATCATATTAACAGTATGTGGAGTACACGAAGGAGATCTTGAAGACAATAACCATCTTCAAGACATCAATTTTTAGGCAAGGTTGACTAGAAATCAGAGACATTTAGATTATTCAGAATCAGTCAAGGCTACCAAGCAATTCAGAGGAAAGATAGCCACATATTAAGGTGACATACCTTTGATATTTCATAGATTTGATTCAGACAAAGTTAAGTTTTCAATTATAGATACTTTCTGTTATTGTCTAATAATTTTAACAGAGTTAGCAAAATCTCTTAATAGAGTAGACCTAATAGTCTTAATGTAAAACATCTTAACCGAGTATACACTTAACTAGTGGTGTTAAAATATTTTAAGCAAGAAGATCTAGCTGATCTTATTGTTACTCCTAAAAGTATAAGATCATCAGAAGTGATCACAACTTGTAGCCTTAACCAACAAACTTTATTTTTTGCAGTAGTGAAGAATTTGTGGGTGCCATCTCCCCACAATTTTTACCTTCTAACAAGGGTTTATGCGGAAGAAAAATACTTGTGTTATGTGATTGAATTATTATTTGTTTATCATATAATTTACCTTTACAAGTTAATTTAATGAATGATGCATACAATGGATTCAGCTAGATAGACAAGTTTACTACTATTTGCTGATTTAGTTTGAAGTTAAAAGTTTTTGAGGGCACTGATTCACCCCTCCCCTCTCAGTACCCTATATCACCATTCCAATAGTATATATATATATATGTACACACACACACACACACACACACACACACACACACATGTAGATATATACATATATACATATGTATATACATACATATATATATATACATATACAGATGTATATATATACATATGTATATATGTATATCTATACATATATATATATATACATATATATATGTATAGATATACATATATATATATATATATAGATATACATATATATATATATATATATATATATATATATATATATGTATAGATATACATATATATCTATGTATAGATATACATATATATCTATGTATATACATAGATATATATATACACACACACACACACACACACACACACACACACACACACACACACACACACATACAGATACATATACATACATACATACATACATACATACATACATACATACATACATATATACATACATACATACATATATATATATATATATATATATATATATGTATGTATGTATGTATATATGTATATGTATATGTATATGTATATATCTATATGTATATGTATATGTATATATATGTATATGTATATGTATATATATATATATATATATATATATATATATATATATATAGATATAGATATATATATATATATATAGATATATATATATATATATATATATATATATATATATATATATATATATATGTATGTATATGTATATGTATATATATATATATAGATGTATGTATATACATATCTACATATATGTATATATATATACATATATATATGTATACATATATATATATATATATATATATATATATATATATATATATATATATATATATATGTCTGTATGTATGTATGTATGTATGTATACACATACACATACATATACATATACATATACATATACATATAGACACACACACACACACAAGTTTAATTACCTATTTTTTAACAAAATACATAGTATTAAGTGATTTAAGTGCATGGCACTTTAAAGGTTAAAAAAAAATAAAATCTTTTTAAGTAATCGGTGAGGATTTGGGAGTCGCAAAAGCCACCCCCACCCTTGCCTAGCACCTCGCCTCCCCACCATCCTTTCTCTCCTCCCTACATGCGCACTTTAAAAGGTTGTCACAGGGGTATGATTAAACTCAAACCCCCCAAAAAGTCGGAGTATAAAATGATGTTTTAAAAGAAAAACTTTTAACATCTTAAAACATTACTTTGTTAATTTTATTTATTATATTCTTTTTTAAGATTTAGTTTGGGTATTTAAATAAATTTAATTTATAAATTTATTTAAATAGATTTGAATAAATAAGTTAGATTAGATTATTATTTTTTATTAAGGTATATTTAATAGGTTTAATTTTAAATAAATTAAATTCATATATTATTATTTATAGAATCTTTTTTTAGATTTGGCAATTTAGTTGGGTAATATGGTTTAAATGAAATAAAGATGAGTTCATTTTCTTAAATAGATGGCCTTTGTATGTTAAATTAGTTTGTTTATTAAGTCATTTTATTCCTTCAATGACATATTTAAATAGATAAATAATTCCTTTCTTGTTTATAAATTGAGATGTCATTTCTATTATAATATGAAGTGAATGAGAAAAGAATATTAATTTACTCTGATAAGAAGATTTTATTAAGAGCCTTAAGTGGCGATATTATTTTTAATAAAGTTTTTAAAGATTGGACTTGAATATCCTAGTTCCCATTTAGACATATTAATGTTGGAATAATGAATTAAATGAATCACTCTTATTGGTTGAATTAACCTTATTAAGTTAACTCATTAGCGATATGATCGATAGGGTTTTTATCATCTCCCCTTAGTCACGACTATGGACATTTTAACCTTAGAGGTCATGTGACCATCGTCTTTGTGCATGGCTGATTCTTGGTCAAACTTTATTGAATGCCTCAGTTTGCATGCATGACCTTACCCTATCATGTTTTAGTCTTTGTAGATCATCGTTGGTCATTTTTAGGCATAGTTTACTCTTGGTAAACCCTCGGTCAAACCTAGGTCAAACACCTCAGTTTGTGTGCCTAAGTATTTCTAGACAATATTTAATTCCTTTTATCTTGGTTGCATCTATTTTGGTGCATGGTTGACATTTGGTCAAGGTTGGTTGACTTTAAGTCAACCATCTTGATTTGCATGTCAGTCAAAGCTTGCAGTATAGGGAACCCTATAGTGTAGTTTGGAGCTATTTGATGAAGTTTGACTTTTGGTCAAACAAGGTCAAACTTGATCAACCTTCTATGGTTTGACCCTTGGGTTGTTCTTAGACACTTCATTATTTTCAATCATCTGGTTTCTCTCCACACCATTTTGCATGAACATGGAGTCTTGTGTTAGTTTGTATTTCACTTCTTAGTTGTGTATGTTGGTATGTTTGTAGTTGGCTAATAGGTTTTAGAAAAAAAATTATAGTTGTATTTTCTCACTTTTTGGGCATGACATTGGGGGAGGATTTTTAATGAATGTGCGCATTGATAATAAATAATCATGTTACACTAGTTCTTTTTATAATTTGAAACCAAAATTTCCATTTTGAGGTACTTGCAAACCAAGCGATCAAAGCACCAACATTTGGAGAAGTAAATTTGATGAGAAACTCTTGTTATTGTGGAAAATTTATTCTATTTGTCAACTCATTAGGTCCCAAAGTAATGCAAGAAGGTGAAGGAAAAAGGTAAAGTAATCATTACTCAAGGGTGCCCTTTATCATCAAGTTGGATAGTCGGTTTAGGAGGGAGGGAAAGTAATGCAAAAAATCCTATGGATGGGCTGATTTTCTATTGATTCTAAGAATGTAATGTTGGTTCATGTTGTTGCTTTAGAGAATTTCATAAAGGGGCTTTTACATTTCTTGTATTTTTTGCAACTATTCTTATTTCATTCTGGAGAAATTTTCCTACCATTCTACCACTAATTATGGAGACTAGGGTGTGGATATTCTACGTTGCATATTTGAGGTATCTACAAGTGATTTTTTGGCAAAGATTTCTCCAATGTACATTTCTTGCAAATACATTCTTTTTTCTAAAAAAATTGATAAAACCATTTGTATACTTTCTTGGATCTTCATGTGATGGATCCAACTTAATATTTTCCTACATTTCATAGATTATATTTCACAATAGAATCCAACGATTTGAATTTTTTATAAAATGAAGACTCGTATTCTTTAAACTGGGCACTTCTATTAGAAACCTCTGAAAAATGGATGATCTTGTTTGAAATTTAGACATGGGGCTTTCCTTTGTGTTTTTTCTTGTGATTCAAGATTTATATCTCTATTTCTTTGTATATTAAAGCTACCTATTGAATCTCTTCTATAAAATGTATGTCTCTTGTGATGCATATCAATATTTCTCTTATTGCAAGGAAATAAAACATGAAATAATCTACCTCTTCAATTAAAAAAATTGAAATATTTTTCATTTATCATGGATCATTTTCCATATGAAACAATCCTTCATTATTTTAGAAACATTGAGAGGAAATGTGGTGTAGATGGAGCTATAGATTCCCACAAACATTGTATTTTTCCCTCCTCGATGCTAGGATCCACACCATGCCTTATTGTTTGAAGAAATTTTCCTGACCATCCATAGGCCCTCTCTATCATGAAAAATGATATTAACTAAGGTAAGTACTCTTCTCAAGCACTAGACCCTTCAACATACCCCAATGACACTCACTAACCTCCTTTAATGCAATGACCAAACATTCTTTCTCCTTGGGCAACATCATTCACCATGGTACATCCTTTCAAGTTTCAATTACTTGCAAAGGTAATGGATATCCACATTGGTCTTTTTTTTTTGGGTAACAACACCCTCATAGTGTAAGGAAACCCAACGAAGATACCAAGCCATGTTGTGGTTACAAGCCTGTGAAAATGGAAAGGCTTACAAAGTGAATGTCCTAGTTTTGATAGTGAACATAGTGTTGATAAATACACATGCCAATCCAATTCTTTGGCAGCTTTTAAAAATGAGGAAATGTAAAAATTAGATTAGTGACCAAGTATTTACAACCTCCAAGTGTCTTCCTTTTAATGGGTTTGAATGGGAATACAATTAGGATTAGATTGGGACAAAGTGTCAATACAATAGTTTAACATAGATTGTTGTGAACACTCAAAAATATCTCAAGACCTTGTACTAGTGACATTAACTAATTAGAAGGGTAATGCTAGTCTACTAAAACTTCAATAGCTTGTAATAAAAGTCTTAAGTTTTAGAATCCCTTCTTTCCAATAGTCTGCAACAACTTGGCAATGACATTGAAAAATATGCTAAATATTTTTTGGCACTGTGGAACTTATTAAATGGTTTTGAGCCAATTAATTTCCTTGAAGAATGAATGGAGTACATCATACAATTGGCACATAGTGATACTACACAAAAAAGTGTATTCAACCTCAAATAATCCAAATTGTCACTATTATAAAAATTAACTATTATTAGAATGGTGGTGCAATCAAGCCTTAGAAATCAATAAATTCACTTAATCAAAGCATAGGAGAGTTAAACTAGAATTTTATCAACCTTAGTGGACTATATACATTCACTAGAATATAATATGAAACACAACACTTGTTGGAAAAA
Organism: Chamaecyparis obtusa; assembly: GCA_027943335.1. Lineage (NCBI taxonomy): Eukaryota > Viridiplantae > Streptophyta > Pinopsida > Cupressales > Cupressaceae > Chamaecyparis > Chamaecyparis obtusa. The sequence goes on along the minus strand of BSBK01006126.1, from coordinate 390,751 downwards.
TGGTCAGTTCTCTCCTCAGGGTTTATGACATGGCTTAACCGCTTCCTATGTCTTCTAAGTCTAGTGGTTGTATCGGGCATTAACAAGTCAATCTTTTTGTGCTACAATAAACACTACTTGTAACAAGTGGTATCAGAGCTTGGTCATAGCTTTGAATCCCCTTGGGCAATGTCGAGGGGGAGATTTTTGGAAAAATGGTCAGTGCTCCCCTCAGGGTTCATGGCATGGCTTAACTTCCTCCTCTATCTTCTATAAGTCTAGTGGTTGTATCAAGCATTGACAAGGCAATCTTTTGGTGCAATAGAAACCACTACTTGTAACAACACTCAACACATTTAATAAATTATTGTTACAATCAATATTTTTCCCCATACTATATTGTTCTAGGGATTTCTTTTTCTCCTTGAATACAAATCCATTTAATGTGAGACCATAACCATTTTAAATTACACTCAATCTACTACCAAGTACCAAAAGATTCATGTTTAATTTGATAAATTTGATTAGATCTCCTTCCACAAAGAATGATAGAGTTTGATACTTGATTCAATGGATAGTTAACTCTCTAACCTTCATTCCCAAATTGAATTTTTTTCAAAATACATCAAGTAATTGAAATGGAACATGATTAATATGGAAAATTATAGAGAATTGAGATTAAAATGACATTATTTATTATTTGAATTTTCATCAAACTTTCTCTCTATTGAATCCCCTACCCAAAGAGTCTATTTGAAGATCTCCAAGGTAGTTTGGAATTGTCTACAACCATTTTGAACTAACTTGGTCATTGCTCTTTAGTTAAACCTCATATTACTACCAATGTTTCAAAGTTATCATTGACAAATTTTCCAATATTGATGTAACACTGGTATCTTTATAAATTATGTCTTTATAAACCTTGTAAACATTATCAATATGATTAAAATAACCTATAAATACTATTCCAATGCCCTATCTACCTATTTTGACCAGTTTAATCATCTTAGGGCTTTATAGGCTAAATAGGTAAAATATGGCTCAAAAGGCCTTACATTTGTGTTATATTGCATAAAATGACATCAAATAAACATTAAAATCATAACCATGGCCTTGATATGGCCTTAGTGTAAGAATTTGAATCTTTTTTCCTTAATGGCTTATTTGTAATGGCTTATTTGGAGCCTTGATTCTCTTGCATCACAATGACCTTATCCATTGTAGATCCCTATAGTTTTGTTGTCTATTAGTGTCTTTACACTTAGTCATTATGTAGGAAATTTTGGTTGGTCATCACTGCGACTGATTCATCATGTATAGGATGAGTCATATAATGTACATTTACCGAGCACTAGTCACTACTGAGTAAATCAATGGTCACTGACTACTTTTGTATTAGGAAAGTCACATTTTTCCAAGTTAAGTAAAGAAGACAATACCAAGTGCTAGAGTATAAATAACAATGAATGTCAAGTGCTAGAGACATCAAGTGGTGAGCAAACTAGAATTAACATATGTATTTTTTATGGCACAAACACTTAGGTAAAAATTTTTAGGCTGACATTTATATTTTTTTTACTATTTGTTGAGGAAATCATGGAGGTGATTACGCTCCTATTTTGTAATCATTGATCCCTATGAAATATATGGATCCAATCAAAACTAAGAAAGGTTAAGTGGAAAAATGAGTTAATTTGGATCACAAATATTAAATTGTGAAGGAACTCAATGGTATATATAAGATGAGATCCAAACCCTAATAAAGTAATGAGAATGAGAGAGGGGATGTGAGGAATGAAAATAAAAGAGAAAATATCTTCAAATAAGTGATATAGTTTAGTGACTGAGTGAAATAGATTAAAGCAGTGAAGGAAAAAACATATATATTTGATAGATAAAATCAAATCAATACTGGAAGGAGAAGATCTATAATCAGCATATAGTGCAAACCAAAAGATCAGGTCTTTAGACATTCTAACAAGTGTATCAGGGTAAATCTATTAATAGAGTGGTTTTACAAACCTTATGTAATCTCTTAACCAAGTGCTTACTTAGTTGTAAATCTGAAATCCTTTTGCAAGGTATATTGTATAAGTATCTAAGCTCTTACCAAGGTAGACCCCTCATAGGGTAGATCATATTTTATGATCAAATTTGTAGCCCTAATAGGCAAACTTTATACTATAGTAGTGAATATTTTTGGGTGTCATCCCCACACCAATTTTACCTTTCAAGGGTTTCTGGGTAACCAAAATTATTGTGTTATGAGTCCTTTCATGAATGATGTTTAGTTTATTAGTTTTATTTCATTGATAAAGTTTGTGGTAATGGTATGCAAGTTTTCAATAAATGTTAATATGGATTAATAGGTGATATTTGATTCACCCCCCCTCTCAGTATCACATTTCCCAATAGATTTCCAAAAATTTGTATCAGAGCTCGGTTTCTTATAGAAAGTCTAACCACTTGTAAGAAGAAAGATCTTGAGATGGAATTTATAGGTTGGGAAAAATTATAGAGAATCAAAAGATTGATGTTCATCTTGCATTACAACAACTTGAAGTAGTCAGAGGAGAACTGAAGAAATCTTTAAGTAGAAGAAGGGAAATTTTTGTTCATTAAAATGAATCACAATATCAAGAAGAAGATACTACTAGACTATTTGATAGTGGGAACTCTGCAGAAAGTGACAAAGCCATAAAAGAGCTACTAGAGAAAAATAAAATACTAAATGAGGACATCATAAATCTAAAGAGAGAACAAGAAATTCAATCTGTTAGACTATGTGAAGTAGTTGAATAGAAAAATAAAGATGAAGAAGACAAGACAATAGCCAAAGAAGAAAAAAGAAAAATATCAATGAGACTTGATGAAAGGACAAGCGACATGCAAAGTTTGACTAAAAATCAACTACACATGGTAAATCAACTACTACTGGTTAATCAAGAATTAGGTAGGAAAGATGTGGAACTCACCAATCTAATGTCAAAAAATAATCAACTGAAGAATGAACTAAGATCTTAAAAGGAAATAAATGAAAGGATAAATAAACCTAATGAAGCTATAAGATACTTTGAATAATTGTTAAGGTCACCTAGAAGATCTAGTGATACATCAGGACTTGGACTAAATAAGAAATCATCATCCACTAAGGAAGGAGAATCATCAAAAAGTGGAGAGCAAAGGATTGCTAAACCAAAGAACAACAAGCCTACATGGAATCACTATGGAAATATAGGAGATACAACTAATTTTTGCACAAGAAAACATGGTAAGTCTCATCCTAATACTAAATTTAATGGACATTTTTTAACTATAAGAAATTTGGACATCAAGCACAAGAATGCAGGTCTAAGGTCAGCAATCCACCTACCTCACCAAAATTTAAAGGACACCATTTCAACTATCAAAAGTATGGACAAAGAATTTGAATACACATCAAAGCCTAAATGGTCACCAAATGAACATACTAATTCATCTAAGAAGGGTAACACATACAAATGGGATTATAACACTTGGTACAATTGTCATTACAATGGAAAATATGGGCACATTGGAGAAAATTGTCTGAAGACTCATTTCAGAGGGAAATCTAAAAGTTGAGTGAATGGAAGTATGGTATACTACAAATGTAAGAAGATAGGTCATCTAAAGAAATATTGTAGATCACCCATACCGAGAAATGATCAAAGCAAGAATGAAGATATCATTGAGCAATTGAGAAATTAGATGAACAAAACATTAACAAAAAAAGAAGAAGGAAGCACTAGTGAAATTAGTGCACCTAAGGTAACCTAATCTGATGGATTAGGTGATCACACTACATAAAACTAAGAAAAGTAGGTATGTATGGAACTAAGTCTTACAATGTTTTATCTTACATCAGTTCCTAACATATGTTGAGGAGAAGTCCATATCTACATAAATAAAGATACATTAGCACATATTTGAGTAAAGTGAAACAATTCATTATTGATGCCAAGCATCATTTTTTTAGTTTGAAATGGCCAAGTTACCAATGTGTGCCGAGCACCCATGACTATCGAGATGTGATGTACACTGAGCTCTAACCCAATGCTTGTATTGACTGAGCTTGTGTTAGTCTAGCTTAACATGATATTGCTGAGACAAATGTATCTCACCTAGAATGTGTATGAAACATTTATGAAGCCCTAATCTGACCATTTGAAGTCTATAAAGCAAGATGTTACCATTCATTTCATTTCATTAGAAAATTGAAAATTTCTTTGAGTGATTCAAAGAGCGTGTAACATGTCTGTCTTAGAGCTAAAGCATGATTTCAAAAATCTTTACAATGTGTCATTAGCAAATCAACTATAGAACACTTACACAAAGGTACCCTACTAAGTAAATTTTTTTTGTGAATTATTAGAAGAGAAAAATGGCATCATCTTCATCAGTTGCAATGAAGAAACAAGTAAAGGAAGTTTTCAATGTTGAATTAGTAAGGAATGAGATGTGTAAGCCACATAAATTTTAGGTTGTCCCAAAGAGCACAATCATGGGAGATCTCAATGGAGCTCTGCCATTAGTTCCAAAGAATGTTGTAATGGTGAATGACATCAAGTCATGTTACATGTGAAAAATTGTGGAAAGCGGCAACTATGAAATCAATGAAGCATATGACAAATTGTCCAGCAACGGGGTGTTGATGAAGCCAGAACACAAGAAGGTTTCCAAGAAAGGGTTAGTTCATTCCCTTTAATTTTTGCAAAATTTCAAAGTGGATTGGATCAAAATTGTATTGAGTAGAGTGCATGACATGAAAATTTGGTTAGAGGATTGATGCAAGAGCATCTTGGGTCTTTGAGAAATCTTGCATCAACCAAAAATATTTCCTATTTTCTATTGATTCCTTTATAATTTTTTCATTTGATGGTTTCATGTTGTGGGAAGCTTACATGATTTTGAGGACCTATTTGGGAACCTTCTCCTATGAGCACATGTAGATTGGATGGATTGTTTGAAAGTTATAGTTGTTTTCCTTGCCGCTGGAGCTGTATTTTCCTATAGTTTTTGTGCTGATTGTGTGTTGTGTAGACATTGATCCATAAGGAATCATTATTTTATCTATTATTAAATTAAAGAGGGGCTAAATTAATATCATCCCCTAAGACCGTAAGTCCTAATTCATTATGAGTAAAAAGTTATGACTATTTTTCTTGAGTACCTATTTTCAGCTAGTTTTCACCCAAAACATGGAGTGTTTCATCTTGCTCGGTTTTGTGTGATAAAATGGGGCCTTGAAAAGTTAGGGACATGTTATTGGGTCATGTATGGACCTAAATGTAAAGGTGCATTAATTTTTTATCATTCTTGCATTAGTTTTGGGATTAATGTTCTAGACTGGACCTATAATGTAATTAAATGCTTGACTAGCCAACTTTTGGCTTGGCTGGCTATATAAGGAGTCTTGGTTGATGTAGTAAGTAGTAAAGAAGGAGATATAGGGAGGATTTTGATGATAGAATAGTATTAGAAGAAGAAAATAAGATATTATACGAGCTGAGACTCTGAATTCATAATTATCTTTGTATAAGGTCGAAAACCAAGAAGGCCTCATAGTAGGGCATGTTGAAAGATTTAATATAATTACTCTATTGTTAGTGCCAGTTACCTATCTCATATCCATTGTGTTTTCAATTATTTCATGTGGTATTCAGATTTCTTCCCTATGTAACTCTGAGCGGGGCTTGTTCATGGATTCAAGTGGACTCAATTCTATTGATTCTACTTGTATTACCATGCCCCTACATCAGGTGGTATCAAAGTGAGTTCTATCTTGTGGATTGGATTGTGGAGAACCTTGTTGGATTGGTTGTAGGGTGGAAGATCTGAGATCTAACCTATAACTTGTAGAAGGTTATGATCTTCCTAGAACCTGATTGTCAAGAAAGTTTGTGGTAGAGAAAATGATAATGCTATCATGGATATGTTGAGGCAGATTGCAACTAGCCTTGAAGCTATAGAGATAGCCCAGAGAAGAGGTACACATCTTGAAGATGTTAGTCATGAAGAAGAGGTAGCACCTAAACTTGAACCTAAATTTGAACAAGATGAGGAAATAATTTTGAGATTTTTGTCTAAAGCTAACTCCAGACATACAGTTGAAGTTTCTTTCTATGATGGAAGACTTGAGACCGATGCAATTTTGGATTGGATCTCTGAGATGGATAAATACTTTGAGTATGAAGGTACTCCTAATAACAAGAAGGTTAAGATAGCAGTCACAAAGTTGAAAGGTCATGCATCTCTTTGGTGGGATCATTTGCAAACTGAGTGATAGAAGAGAGGAAAAGAAAAGATCAAGACATGGATGAAGATGCTTGAAGAGATGAAGAAGAAGTTTCTTCTAGATGATTACCAAGTTAGTTTGATGAGAAAAATGAAATATCTAAGACAAAAGGACATGAGTGTGAAAGAATATACTGAGGAATTTTATAAGTTGGATATCAGATCTAGACATGTGGATGATGAAGTTGAGAAGGTGGCTAGATACATGAATAGCCTGAGGACATCAATCCATGATGAGATTAGCTATGTTAAAAAAGATAGTGTGGAAGAAGCATACCAATTTTCTTTGAAGGAAAAAGAGAGATTAACAAAAATACATGATCAAAGACAAAGAGGAAGAGGTGGTAGATTTTAGAGAAGTAGAGGGAGATCTTATGGAGAAAGTAGCATATCTAACAATGTAGTGCAAGATAAAGCATTGAAAGATGAACCTACTAGTAGAAGAGGTAATTAATCTAGAGGTACGTATACTGGTTACTCTAGGAATAAAAATAATGGGAAAAGAGAAGAGAAATGTTTTTTTAAAGATATTTGTTACAAATGTAGTGAAGAAGGACATATAGCATTTGAATGTACTAACTCTGGAAAGAAGATTGGAGGTAATGGAAGAAAAAATTTGGCTTGTGAAGAAGCTAAGGAATTATCTAATGAACCTGAACATGGTGATAACTTGATGCTAAGAAGGATCTTGTGTAATGAATAAGCTCATGAGGAACCTATTTTGAGGAAAATTTTGTTCAAAGCTAGATGTAAGATCGTTGATAAATGTTGCAAGGTAATCATTGATAGTGGAATTTCTTATAATTTGGCATCCAAAGAGCTGGTTAAAAAATTGTAGTTGTAGATATCCTAAGCCTTACCATATTTCTTGGATATAGAAGGAGCATAAACTAATTGTAAGTGAACAATGCCTTGTTAAACTCAAAATTGGGAATTATCATGATGAAGTCTTGTGTGATGTTATGCCTATGGATTGTTGTTATATTCTTTTGGGTAGACCTCGACAGTATGATAGGAAATATTTTCATGATGGTAGATTAAATCAATATAGTATTTGGATGGATGGAGAGAAATAAGTATTATTGCCTTTAGTAGAGAAGCTTGATGAAGGTCACTGTACTACAGTCATAGTATGCTTCGTTGATGGTAAGAAGTTTGCACGAGAAATGAAAGAACAAAATGTTTGTTTTTCTTTAATTCCAAGGAAAACTAAGAATCAAGATGAGTTAGAACATGTACTTGAGGTTAAGCTTTTCTTGAATGAATTTCATGATATCATTTTTTATAATGTACCTAATGGTTTATCACTTATGAGAAGTATAAGTCATTGTATGGATTTGATACTTGGAGCTAGTTTTCCTAATAAAGCACCACATAGGTTTGTTGGAATCATTTTCCATTGCACCAAAAGCTCAAACTATCAATGCCTGATACAAACGCCAGATTTAACCCGATCCACGGGAGGTGGTTAAGCCATGTCATGAATCTCCAAGGAGGTATTGACCACTAAGTCAACAAACTCCTCCTCAGCACCCACTGAAGGGAGACTCAAACTCATGACCCAAGGCTTTGATACCAATTGTTGGAATCATTTTCCATTGCACCAAAAGCTTGAACTATCAATGCCTGGTACAAATGCCATATTTAACCCAATCCATGGGAGGTGGTTAAGCCATGTCATGAATCTCCATGGAGGTGCTGACCACCAGGTCAACAAGGCTAACACCTGATGAAATGACTAAGTTGAATAGATAAGTGCAAAAATCACTTGAGAGAGGTTTGTAGGGAAAGTATGAGTCCTTGCATAGTACCTATTGTATTAGCACCTAAAAAGAATGGAAAATGGATAATGTGCATTGATTCTAAAGCTATAAACAAGATAACACTAAAGTATAGATTTCCTTTGCCTAGGATGGATGACATAATGGATAGTTTGAGTGGAGAAAATTATTTCACAAAGGTTTATTTGAAGAGTGGTTATCATTAGATTAGGATTAGAGAAGGGGATGAATGGAAAATTGCTTTTAGGACTAATGAAGGTTTGTATGAATGGTTGGTTATGCCTTTTGGTTTGACTAATGCACCTAGTACTTTCATGAGGCTGATGAATGAAGTTTTGAAAAGATTCTTGGGTAAGTTTGTAATTGTATATGTTCATGACATTTTGATATTTAGTCAAAGAAAGGAAGAACATCTTGAAAATATCAGACAAGTATTGCATAGATTGAAAGAAGAAAAGTTGTTGATTAATTTGAAGAAGTGTTCATTTATGAAAGAGGAGATTGTGTACCTTGGTTTTGTAATTCAAGCTGATGGATTGAAGATGAATCCCAAGAAAGTGAGAGCTATACTTGATTGGCCTAGACCAGAGAATGTTGGAGAGGTAAGATCATTTCATGGATTGGCATGTTTTTATAGGAAGTTTTAGAAATTTCAATTGTATTTGTAATGCTATGACTAAAAAAATGAGAGGAGATAAAAGTGATTTCAAATGGACACATGGAGCACAAAAGAGTTTTGAAACATTAAAACAAGAATTGTAGAGCTGCCTACACTTGCTTTGCCTAATTTTAGTAAAGTTTTTCAAGTTGAATGTAATGCTAGTGGAAGTGCAATAGGAGATGTTTTGAGTCAAGAAGGAAGACTTGTAGCTTTCTTTAGTTAAAATTTGAATGATGCTAAGAGAAAATATTTAGTTTATGACCAAGAATTCTATGCTATTGTTCAATCTGTTAAGAAATGGAGACATTATTTGATGCCTAAAGATTTTGTGTTGTATATTGACCATAAAGCTTTGCAGTATTTGGGAAGTCATAATAAATTGAATCAGAGACATATGAAGTGGTTTGAGTTCTTGTAGAGTTTTTCCTTTTCATTGAAGCATAAAAGTGGATAGTCAAATAAAGTTGATGATGCCTTGAGCTGAAGAAGAAATTTTCTAATAGAATTTAGAGTTGAGGTACTTGGTTTTGATGATTTGAAGTGTTTGTATGAAACTGACATTTATTTTGTAGAACCTTGAAAAGCTTGTAAGGAACACACAATGAGGTATAAGTGGACTGATTATTTCATTCATGAAGACATGTTGTTTAAAGGAGTTTAGTTGTGCATACTTAGAGGATCTATGCAAGAGAACGTGATGAAGGAGAAACATAGTGGTGGACTTGGTGGACATTTTGGGATTGATTAGACTATGAAACTGATTATAGAAAGATACTTCTAGCCACAAATTTATAGAGATGTATACAAAATGGTTAGACATTGTAGAATTTGCCAAACAACAAAAGGAACTAGTCAAAATTTAGGATTGTATACACCTTTTCTTGTACCTGATAGACCTTGGGAAGTTGTGAGTATGGACTTTGTTCTTGGATTTCCTAGAACTCAAAGAGGTAATGATTCTATTTTGGTAGTGGTTGACTGATTTTATAAGATGGCCCATTTTATACCTTGTAAGAAGACATCTGATGCATTACATGTAGCTGAATTATTCTTCAAGGAAGTGGTAAGATTGCATGGTTTTCCTAAATCCATTATTTTAGATAGAGATACTAAGTTTACTGGTTACTTTTGGAAAACACTTTGGAAAAAGATGAATACATAATTGAAGTTTAGTTCAACATTTCACCCTTAGAAAGATGGATAGACTGAAGTTGTGAATAGAAGTTTGGGAAACTTGTTGAGATGTTTAGTTGGGGATAAGCCTACTCATTGGGATTTAGTTTTGGCACAAGCAGAGTTTTCATACAATAATTCTATGAATAGAAGTAATAAGAGGACACCATTTGAGATTATTACTAGAATTCATCCTAAGGGAACTAAAGAGCTAAGATATTAACCTACTAAGACAAGAAGAAGTGCTAAAGCTTAGGATTTTGTAGTATTCATGAGAACTTTACATGATGAAGTAAAAAAGAATTTGGAGGACAGTAATCTGAAATATAAATAGAGAGAAGATAAGTGAAGGAGACATAAATATTTTAAAGTTGGCGATGAGGTTATGATTCATTTGAAGAAGAATAGATTTCCAATTGGCACCTATAACAAGCTAGAAATGAAGAAGTTTGGACCTTGTAGGATTCTGAAGAAGTTTGATAGCTGAAATGCTTATGAAGTAGAATTAGCAGAGGACATGGATATATCACCTATATTCAACATTACTGATATCTTTGATTAATTTGAATCAAATGATGAGACTGAAGATGATCTATATTATCCTAAGAAGAATAAAGACTGCATTGAGAAGATCTTGAATAGTAGAGTAAGCAAGAGTATAAGAGGAAAAGACTACATGGAATATCTAGTTCAGTGGAAAGATAAGCTAGTTGAAGACAATTCATGGATTACACAAGCTGAGTTGGATCTTTATGATTCAAGTTAGAATATGAGTAGTACCTAATGTCGACATCAGTTCTTTATTTACCCCAGGTGTCTGATGTAGGAGCATCTTGGGTCTTTAAGAAATCTTGCATCAACAAAAAATATTTCCTATTTTCAGTTGATTTCTTTATAATTGTTTCATGTTTTAGTTTCATGTTAGGAATGAATTCTAAATATATCCTATAAGGGAGTATTAATAGCCACTATGTAGTAGTTTTTGTTGCATTCATGACTGTGATTATCATTGATGTAAACATAGTGATCTACTAGAGATTAGCAGAGTAGAAGACAATGTTTGAGTTAGTGCACTTGAGTTATTGAATATGAAGCTATGAAAAGTTGGGGAATTAATATATGATGTTTTATAAGATCATGGTTAAGAGCACAAATATTAATTCATTTATCTGTGGAAGTTATAAGCATTTCAATGGAAGTAGTGTTCAAGTAGTTTTCTTGAGTAGCGGTTTGTTGAAATTGGATGATATCTCCTAATCGGGATGGAATCTTGTTATCTACAATGAGAGAGAAGTTGAAGACATGTTGTTAGTAACATGGTTGAAAACACAAGATCTGAGGTCGCACGAGCGAAGAATTATATTGATTGGAAGCCAACAGTTTTGCATAATTTTGATGTAACGTGTGGAAACTTTTATTTTGTAATTTGCATTTCGAATCATTTGTAATTACTTGAGTGTGGTATATAAGAAGGAATTTTTTCCTTGTTGTAATACATAATTCATTATGAAGTGATGATTTTGAAAGAGAAATTATGAAAGAGGATATGAGAAGAACTAAGATCTAGTATTGAGATCTGGAGTAGCAGTTGGTGCAGTTTGGCATAGTCAAGAAGGAGTATTGGATTTTTGAGGTCAGTAGCATTATGGTATTATTCTATTAAGTAATACAAAGGTCATTTGGATAATGAGTTTAGTGATCTTACCCTGAAATTGTTTGGGTAGTGGGTCCTTCTATCTTCCATAACTCCTAACAGAGTTAGAATCTCTTAGTAGGGATTCAAAATCTCCTAATAGGGATTCTTATGTAATGAATGTATTTCATAAGCCTCCTAACAAAGTCCATACTTTCAGAAGGAATATTCATATTAGTGCATCTTTTGTGGGCATAATTCCCACTTGGGTTTACCCTTTGATCAATCGGTTCCCTAGTCAACATATCTTGTGTCATTGTGTTATTATGCATGTATATCTTTCTATGATTGTTAATTACATTGCTTCCATGGTTAAAATCTATTGAAGTTGATAAAAGTTATAATTATCAGATAATTGATTCACCCCCCCTCTCAATTATCTTGATGGACTTTACTTTCTAATAATTGGTATTAGAGCGGCAGGTCCTTGAAATAAAAATTTAACAACTTAAGGAGATCCATGGTGAATTTTAGGAAAGAAAGCCCTAAGTTTGATGGAGTAAATTTTGATAGTTGGAAAGAAAAGATGAAGAGACATCTACTATGTTTAGGACTAGGTTATTGGTTGATTACAAAGAAACAGAAGACTATCATTGATGAGGATAATCTTGAAACATGTACTAATGATGAAAGATATCTATTCATGTGTAACATGCTTGCCAAAAAAGAACTTTTGTCAACCCTTCCGGAAAATGAGTACAGTCAGGTTAACTATTTGAAAACATCTTATGAAATTTGGCTAGCTTTATACTCTACTTTTCAAGGTGATGAACATGCAAAGAAAGTCAAATTACATAATTGGATATGTGCATTTGAAGACATAAGAATGATGGAAGATGAATCTATTAGAAGCTATATTGGTAGAATGTTAGAGATTGTTGTGGGTATAAATAATTGTGGTGGAATCAAGACAAAGAATGAAGTGATATGGAAAATTTTGAGGACATTGACTCCTATATTTAAGTAGACAACACAAATGATTGAACAAGTTATTCCTTGCACTATAAAATTTACAAGAGAGACACTTCTTGGAAGATTGGAAAAAGAAAAGATGAATTTGAGGCTATCATGAGACTTACCTAGAATCGAGACAACATTCAGTGCACTTAGTGTTCACCCTACTTTGTCAAAAAGCATTAGTGTGAGAAGAGATTATGCTAGCAATAGAAGATCTTGAAATGAAGAAGACAGGAAGATTGAAGAAGGTATTGACTTGCTTGTGAAGAGAGAACCAGATGGTAAGAAAAAATTTAAATGTTGGACTTGTCAAGAATATGGTCATTTTGCATCGAAATATCCTAAGAGAGTTAAGAAGTATAGGAAGAATTTTAATCCTAGAAGATCTAAAGAATGTTACTATGCAAATGATGAAGAACTTGAAGCTAGTTTAGAGAAATCTTTGAGTGAAAGTGATACTAAGAATAATGATGATATAGGATTTGTAGCAATTAAAGAAGAAAATCCTCAAATTGAAATTAAGGAAGAAAAGGCTTTAGTTTCTCAAGTAGAAAAGAAAGATGATTGGATAATAGATAGTGGTTGTTCACATCATATGACTGGAGACATGAAAAAGTTCATATAGTTTAACAATAATGATAAAGGAGTTGTTAGAGTTGGTAACAATGTACCTTATTTGATTAAAGGTATAAGATCTATTACTCTTGATGGAAAGACTAATACTAATGATGTTTACTTTGTGGATGGTTTGAAACATAATATTTTGATTGTTGGATAGTTAGTTGATAAGGGATATCAAGTTTGGTTTACTGAGAAAACTTGTGTAATCAAGGATAAAGATGGAAATTTGATTGGTACTGGATCTAGAACCAGAGGTAATGTATTTCAGTTGAATCCTACCGAGATGACATGTTTGATTACTAAGATTGACAACAGTTGGTTATGGCACAGAAGATTTTGTCATATAAACTTTGATAACATTATGAAAGTAAGTAGTACACTTGTAGTAAGAGATTTGCCTAAAGTTATGAACCCTACTAACATGATTTTCAAAGAATGTGTGATGGCTAAATAGAAGAGAAGTTCATTTCGTAGCAAGAAGTTTACAACAACAGAGAAGTTGGAGATTGTTCATACAGACTTGAGTGGTCCTACAAGGACTAGAGGATTCTATGGAGAAAGGTATTTTATCATTCTTGTTGATGAATTTACAAGAATGATGTGGATTGCATTTCTTAAAGAAAAATCTAAAGCATTTGATACGTTTAAGATCATTAAGAATAATGTTGAGAATGAATTTGGAATGAAGATTAAATATTTGAGATCAGATAGAGGTGGAGAATTTACTTCTAAAGAATTTAACATCATTTGTGAAGTGAATGGTATTAAGAGACAATTTTTAGCCCCTAGGACACCTGAACAAAATCATATTGTAGAAAGAAGAAACAGGTCAGTGACTGAAATAGCAAGAACTATGTTATTTGAGAATGACTTAGCGAAGATATTCTAGAGAGAATCAGTGAACACAATAGTGTATACAATGAATAAAGTACAAATCAGAGTAGGCAGAGATAAGACACCCTTTGAACTATGATTTGGACATGCACCTACAGTTAAGTATTTTAGAATTTTTGGAAGCAAATGTTATATTAAGAGAGATGATGATATTGGAAAGTTTGATCCTAGAAGTGATGAAGGTATATTTCTTGGATATTCTTTGAAGAGAAAATCTTATAGATGTTACAATAAGAGAACTAAGACTATTGTTGAGAGTGCAAATGTTAAAGTTGATGAGAAGTTCAAAATTCAGGAAAGAATGCTTGATTATGAACGAGAAGGAACTCATTCTAAACCTAAGCCTGAGACTACTCAATTATTTTATGAAACTGAAAGTGAATTATTGAATGAAAGCCATAGTGAGATCATTGAAGAACTGACACCTAAAGTGAGATCTGAGATAGTGACACCTAATAGGAATCTTTCACGGAATCATCCTTATGAGCATATTATTGGAAGCATAGATAGAGGAGTTGTGACACGGAATAAGGTACAAGAAAAATTATGTTTTATTTCTCAAATTGAACCTAAATCTACTAGTGAAGCATGTGAAGATGAACATTGGATTAAAGCTATGAAAGAAGAACTAGATCAGATTGAAAAGAACAAGACATGGGAATTGGTCCCTAGACCTAAATATAAGAATATTATTGGAACAAAATAGGTATTCAAAAACAAGATGAATGAACAAGGAGAATTTGTAAGGAACAAATAAAGATTGGCATGTAAAGGATACTCGCAGCAAGAAGCAATTGACTATGAAGAAATTTTTGCACCAGTAGCAAGAATTGAAGCAGTAAGAATGTTTTTGGCCTATGCAGCTTACAAGAAATTCAAAGTATATCATATGGATGTGAAGTTAGCATTTTTGAATGGAGAATTGGAAGAATAATTTTACATTGAGTATCCTAAAGGTTTTACTTTAACTCAAGAAGAAGACATGGTATGTAAACTGAGGAAATCTTTATATGGATTGAAACAAGCACCTAGAACTTAGTATGCGAGATTGGATAAGTATTTGTTGAAATTAAGATTTACTAAAGGAACAAAAGATAACAACTTGTACACAAAAGAAATTGAAAATGGTTTATTGGTTGTCATAATTTTTGTTGATGATATTATCTTTGGAAGAGAAGATGAAGACAGTGATAAATTTGTAGATGAAATTAAGACTGAATTTGAAATGAGTATGATTGGTAAGATGAAATACCTTTTAGGATTGAAAATAACACAAAAAAATGATGGTATCTTTGTGAGTCAGAAAAAGTACTTGAATGATTTATTGGAGAGATTTGGAATGGAGAACTGTAAACTAGTTGGAACACCTATGGCGATTGGACATAAGTTATCTAGCATAGATGAGACTCCTATAGTGGAACAAAAGAAGTATAGATCTATGATTGGAGGATTGCAGTATTTGACCCATACAAGACCTGATATAGCACATTCAATTGGAATAGTAGCAAGATTTCAAGCTGAACCTAAAGAATCACATTATGTAGCAATAAAGAGTATACTGAGGCACTTAAGAGGGACAATTGAGTATGGATTATGGTATGAAAAATTTGATAATTTTACCCTATGTGCATATACAAATACTGATTGGGGAGGTAGTGTTGATGATAAAAAGAGCACCAGTGGAGGAGAATTTTTCCTTGGAGGAAGATTGGTTTCTTGTCTAAGCAAGAAGAAGAATTGTATTTCATAGAGCACACAAGAAGCAGAGTATATAGCAAGAACAAACAATTGTAACCAAATAAATTGGATGAAACAAATGTTGAAGGATATTATAGTAAAATTTGTTGAACCTATTGTTATACATTGTGATAACACCAGTACAATTAGTATGTCTAAGAACCCTATGTTACATTCTAAGACAAAGCATAGAGAGATAAAGTATCAGGTAGTAAGAGAGAAAGTAGCAGAGAAAGAATTCAGACTTGAGTCTAAGAACCTTTGCTCAAGGATACATTTGAGTATCTAAGAGGTATGCTTTGGGTTATGCCCAAGCCTACTTTTGAGAAGTGATGTAGATTATT
The DNA here is from genome assembly GCA_027943335.1 of Chamaecyparis obtusa. NCBI lineage: Eukaryota > Viridiplantae > Streptophyta > Pinopsida > Cupressales > Cupressaceae > Chamaecyparis > Chamaecyparis obtusa. Next base: position 374,596 of record BSBK01006126.1, on the reverse strand, counting down.
GCATCTTTATAGCGGTATATGAGCCCTATCTTTCTTTTGGATTAGATGTTGGTACTTCCTCTATGGGGGGGTATGTGTACCAGAGCTGAGTCATGAGGACTCTAGTGAATGTATTTTTCTAAATAGTGTCTTTTGACATTGGAGTTGTTGTTGACATAATGATGAAATTTCTATCATTGATGTCAATGGGGGAGAAGCGTACATGGAAAACTAGTTATACCATCTGCTAGAGAGAATTGAATTGGAAAATGTGTTAGAAATAGGGAATACTAGGAGCGGGGGTGAATCGGTATTCTAAATTTTTTTTACTTTTGCCCAATTATGGATATAATAGATTAACTTGATACATGCATAACATAGTAAACTAAAGAATATGCATAAAAGTAAAGAAAATGAACTCATAACACATTATTGTTTCTCAAGGAAACCCTCGCCAAGGGAAAACCCTAGTGGGGATGGTACCCACAAAGATCCACTAATCAAAAGTATCATGTTAAGGATGTTGACCCTGTTAGAAGCCTATTACATGCATATAGTGTCTCAGTCTTGATTAAAGGACTTTAGGCCTTGTTACAAGCCCCAACCCTACTAAGAGTTGGTAGTACAAAATATGATTACTAGCTGAGCCCACTACCCAAGCAAGTAATGTACAATGATTACTGATTACACAATATGACAACATTACATAACCTTATATTGCTTGCTTGCTTTCACAAATTCACATCAATATCTCTTCACTATATGTTCGCTATATGATGCAAGGTAGGATGCAAGAGGGGACAAAAAATGACACACCCTAATGATCCAAGCCTACCCAAAACATGTGGAAGCAACAAACAACAAGAGTGTGAGAGAGAATGCCAGATCTTTCATATATTATCATCAAATAGAACCATACATGCCAAGCTCTAAAGCCTTCCCAGTTAGGGCCATATATTACAATAAAATGGAGAAGTCCTCAAACATGAAAGGATTTGTCCAAAATCTATACTTCTATCTTCTAGCAACTCCTATCTAAACTCCTCCTAAGACTCCCCTAAACTCTAAACCAACAACTACATTTATACAAGAAGCTATCAAACTGAGTCAACCTTTAGATCCATAATAAATTGAAGGAACAGTTAGATCTAGGACCACACACTTCCCAATGATGGATTTCAACATTAAATCTATGATCCAATATAAATGCACAAGTTGGCCACAACAAGAACTAAAACTAAACCCATCGGTGAGCAAGATAATCAAGTAGGAGACATGCAATGTCGAGTGCTAGTGAAATAATTGATTGCCTAGGAAATAACTAACCACACTCAGTAACCAAAGGAAATTGACCAACTACCAACCAAATTAGTCAATGAAGGAACTGAGAAACATAGAAAAACTCCAAATTGTTTGTGGTGACATAGGATTACCAAGGACTTGAGATGCTCCTACATCAAACACCTAGGGTTATTTTGGAATGATTCTCCGAATCATTTGGTAGGTCTGGTCCGAGTTGCATCCAACTTAGAATGTGAAATCCCTAAACTATCTTCCATCGGTCTATTCTTTGACTTTACCAGATATTCCATATACTTCATCATTCTACTTCTTAGGATATTCTTCGGTACTGTTACTTCTTCATCAGGTTCATGATACTCATACAAATAAGCACTATTGAAAATTGGTAATATGTCCATGTCATCAGGTAACTCAATCTAATATGCATTTTCATTGTCAAATTTCTTCAGAATCTTGCAAGGTCCAAACTTCTTCATCTTCAACTTCCCTTATGTTCCAACAGGAAATCAACCTTTCTTCAAATGAACTATCACTTCATCACCAACATCAAAATTTTTATGTCTTCTTGATCTATCAGCTCTGTCTTTGTATTTTTTATTACTATCTTCTAGCTTTAGCTTCACATCTTCATGCAATGTATTCATGTACTCAACAAACTTTACTCCTTTAACACTTTTCTTGTTCTCATCAGTAATGTCTCTAAAATTAGATATTCCTCTCAGTTGTGTGCCATTCACAATCTCAAATGGTGTCTTTCCAGTACTTCTATTCATTGAATTATTGTATGAAAACTCTGCTTGTGCTAACATAGAATCCCAATTATTTGGTGTATCTCCAACTAAACATATCAAAAAATTTCCCAAACTTGTGTTCAAAACTTCATTCTATCCATTGGTTTGTGGGTGAAATGTAGAACTATATTTCAACTCAGTGCCAAATTTCTTCCAAAGGGATTTCCAAAAATATCCAACAAATTTGATGTCTCGGTTAGAGATAATACTCCTTGATAATCCATGCAATCTGAAAATTTCCTTAAAGAAAATATCTACTACATGTACTGCATATGATGTCTTTCTACAAGGTATAAAATGTTAGGAATACTCCCAAGAGATAACTAAGAGGGGGGGGAGGGGGGGTGAATCAATTACCTACAAGTTTCAATTCTTTATCCAATTAAGTATACTTAAACATAAAGCATAAACACAATGAAAGAACACATGAACAAAACACCAATATTTTGGTTACGGGGAAACCCAAATAGGTAAAAACCCTGGTGGGAATTGACACCCACTAATATTCTGTACTAGTGTACTATGATCCTTGTTGGAAGATCCTTAACTCTGTTAGGAGTTGCTTTAAAATATATTTAGTATAGTAGACCTAGTCAAGGGTCAAACCCTATTAGGAGTCTTTTACAATTTTCCCTGTTAGGGGAGAGGACGCATTGTCTGAGAGCTCACTACTCAAAGGGGCAAAGGCTACAACCTTCTGAATAATAGATACACACTATATCTGGATCTTGGTGAGCTACACTTTGAGATATTGTCTAGATTGTTTCTAATGTATAGCACAAATAATTTACTTGGTCATATAGACCTTCTTTTGATTGCTCAACACTTCACACACTCTGCTCTGCTCTACTTAATCAACCATGAACCACACTCAAGAAATCATAATTGATTGCTTATAAATATCTTTCCTCTAAATGATATAATCAAGTCATCCTATTGGAACCACCTTGAAATCATATTAGAGAAACCATAAAAAACTTTGATAAACATTCTGTCAGCTCTACTATGCATGCAACACATTCTGGGATCTGTCCAATAAGATAATTGTAGACGCACGCTACACATTGTTAGCTCTACCAAAACAACTATATCTTTCTCCTCAAGATGAATTAATTCATGCGCTCTTAAAAAAAATGAATAACTCTCATATAAGCTTGAATGCAAGGGTGCATACCCAAAAGATAGGTGAAACTCCAAACCAATAAAATCTCTTTTAGCTCTTCTGAACAAACACAAGAAACTACTACTGGTGAATAACGACTGCATAACTTCACTTCTACTAATCAAAATACTATGCATCCATGACTAAAACATCACTAAAATGTCTTCAACATATATCCAAGTGCGCAAGGCTCCATGATAATTGTTCAGAGAACCATATATAGAACACTACCTATTACTCTTTCAAGAACACTGCTAACACCAGCTGCTATATAACTCTTTGTACTAACAATTAATCTTGCTGATATCATGTCCATGTATCATATACTAAAAGCTTACTACATAAGACTTCCACATATGCTACTTTCCATATGTTGTCATCACTAACATACATACAGTTAGTACTAGCCTGTTGGAAAATCTCCAACAATCTCCCCCTTTGGCATTGATGGCAACATGTGGAATGAAAAATCACCACCACCCCAAATGAACATTTCTTTTATAAAATTCTCCATTTCCCCTTCAAAACTCCCCCAAAGATGAATCCTCCCTCTATTGCAATATTTTCTAATATTCTCCATTTCTTCAACTGAACTGCTATCATAATTGAATGTTGCTCCCCCTTAGTATATTACTCCTCCTTTTTACTTTTGTTTTTCATGACTCTATATATTAATCCCCCTTTGACATCAATGGCTAAGGGTTCCATTCATTTTAAGCACCGATACTATTCCTAAGGTAGAGTAGTTAACCTTCCATCAGTCCCTGAGGAATGATGCCTTTCCTTATTTTTTCTAAGTAGAATTAGGGAAGGGAATTACTCCCAAATTCTCCATGAGATAATCAAAAGTATCCTTAGGCAAGGGATTTGTGAATATATTTTCCAACTGATCTTTAGTACTCACATAGTCCAACTTGACTTCTTTCTCTTCCACTTTCTCTCTTAGGAAGTGATACTTGATCTCAATGTGATTTTTCTTTGCATGCATTATAGGATTCTTTGACATATTGATAGTGCTAGTACTATCACAGTGAATTATTAAAATAGGGTAGTGGATCTGAATTCCAAAATCCTTTATCATCTACTTGATCCAAACAATTGTAGAACAATTTAGGGCTGCTGCAACATACTCCGCTTTTTCTATTCACTGTGAAATAAAATTTTGTTTCTTGCTTGTCCAAGTGAAAAGTCTATCACCAAGAAACACTAATCCACCTGATGTACTCTTTCTATCATGAACACATCCTGCCAAATCTGCATCAATGTATACATGAAGCTCAACATTTTCTGAATTAGGATACCCTAGTGTTAGAAAGTAAAGTCCACCAAGATAACTGAGAGGGGGGGGGGTGAATCAGTTATCAAATAATTATAACCTTTATCAACTTCAAAAAAATTTAACCATGTAAGTAATGTAATTACCAACCATAGAAAGATATTCATACACAAAGACACAATAACACGAGATATATTGACTAGGGAACCTCTTGATCAAAGAGTAAACCCCGGTGGGAATGATGCCCACAAAAGATGCACTAATATAAATATTAATTGTGAAAGGATGGACTTTGTTAGGAGTCTTAAGAAATACATTCAGTACATATGAATCCCTATTAGGAGATTTTAAATCCCTGTTAAAAGATTCTAACCCTGTCACGAGTTATGGAAGATAGAAGGACCCATTGCCCAAACAGCTTCAGGGTAAGATCATTGAACACACTGTCCAAATGACCTTAATATTATTTAGTAGAATAATATGAAATATGTTACCTTCTTACTATGCCAAACCGCACTCACTCCTACACTAGATCTCAATTCTAGATCTCTATACTTCGCATGTCTTCCTTCACAATTTTGCTTTCACAACTTCACTAGCTCTTTTCTTCACTTCATGCTTACATTCACATTCAACCATACCATGCTTACACTTCTTTCACATTGCTAATCACACTAAAATAAAGAAAAAAATTCCTTCCTTTATACCACACTCAAATAATTACAAATGAGTAGGCACATAAATACAAAATAAAAGTTTCCACACGCTACATCAGAATTACACAAAACTGTCAACTTCTAGATGTAATAACTCTTCACTCGTGTGACCTCAAAGTTTTCACTATGAACCAAATCACTATCAATGTGTCTCAACCTTCCCTTTAACTGCACAAAACTAGATTCCATCCCAATTAGGAGATATCATCCAATTTCCACAAACCGCTACTCAAGAACACTGCCTGAATACTGCTTCCACCAAAATGCTGATAACTTTTACGAATAAATGAATTTCTATCTACCCTCTTAACCATAGAAAAATAATATATCAAAGAATATAACCTCAACATCACATAGTTGTATCTACAATATCCCACGTGTGCTAATCAAAACATTGTCTACTTCTTTGCTAGTCTCCAGAAGATTACTGTGTTGACATCAATGACAATCATAGTCATGAATGCAACAACAACTGCTAAAAAATGAATGCAAACATCTAGCATTAATTCCTAACAATCTCCCCCATTAGCATTGATTGCAACATAGATGAAAAACATCCAATGTTCCAAAAAATCCAATACTGCTACTCTGACAAATATTTCAAATCTTGCTTCGTTATCCTATTCAGTTCTCTCCAATAGATGGTACAAGTAGTTTTTCATGTACACTTCTCCCCCATTGACATCAATGATAGAAATTTCATAACCATGTCAACAACAACTCAATGTCAAGAGACACTATTCAAAAAATACATTCACAAGAGTCCTCATGATGCAGCTCACATACTCCCCCATAGAGGAAGTACCAACATCCAATCCAGAAAGATAGGGCTCATATACCACTGGACGGATGCAACCAATTGCATCATTACTCAAAAGTAGGCTAGGGCATAACCCAAGCATACCTCTCAGATACTCAAATGTATCCTTAGGCAAAGGCTTTGTAAATATGTCTGTTATCTATTCCTTTGTGCTTATGTACTCCAGTCTAACTTTTTTTTCAGCATCTTTCTCTCTTACAACATGATATTTGATCTCTATATGCTTTGTCTTAAAATGTAAAACAAGATTCTTAGACATACTAACTATACTAGTGTTGTCACAATGTATGACAATAGGCTCAACAAACTGAATTCCAATATCCTTCAGCATCTACTTCATCCAAATTATCTGGTTACAATTGTTTATTGCTGCTACATACTCTGCTTCTGCTGTGCTCTGTTAAATACAATTTTGCTTCTTGCTTAGCCAAGAAACTAATCTAGCTCCAAGATAAAAGGCTCCACCACTGGTTCTTTTCTTTTCATCAACACTACCTCCCCAATCAGCATCTATATATGCACATAGGGTAAAATCATCAGATTTTTCATACCACAATCCATAGTCCATTGTACCTCTTAAATATCTCAGTATCCTTTTTACTGTTGCATAATGTGACTCTCTAGGTTCAGCTTGAAATCTTGCTACCATTCCAACTGAATGTTGTATATCCGGTCTAGTATGTGTTAAGTACTACAATCCTCCAATCATGGATCTATATTTCTTTTTCTCAATTGCTGGTGTTTCATCTTTGCTAGATAAAATATGTCCTATAACCATAGATGTTCCAACTAGTTTACAATTCTCCATTCTAAATATTTTCAGCAAATCATTCAAGTACTTTGTCTGACATACAAAGATACCATCACTGTTCTATGTTATCTATAATATAAAAAAAAATATTTCATCTCACCAATCATACTCATTTAAAATTCAATCTTCATTTCATCAGCGAATTTGTCACTAGATTCATCTTCTCCTCGAAAGATAATGTCAACAAAAATAACTATAATCAACAAACCATTTTCAATTTCTTTTGTATACAAATTGCTATCAGCTATTCCTTTAGTAAATCCCAATTTCAACAAATACTTTTCCAGTATAGCATACCAAGTTCTAGGTGCTTGCTTGAGTCCATATAATGCTTTTTTCAGTTTACATACCATGTCTCCTTCTTGAGTCAAAGGAAAACCTTCAGGCTGCTCAATGTAGACTTCTTCCAATTCTCCATTCAAAAATGCTGATTTCACATCCATCTAGTACACTTTGAATTTCTTAAAAGATGCATAGGCCAATAACATTCTTACTACTTCAATTCTTGCCACAGGTGCAATAGTTTCTTCATAGTCAATTCCTTCTTGTTGTGAGTATCCTTTACAAACTAATCTTGCTTTGTTTCTTACTATTTTTCCTTTTTCATTCATCTTGTTTTTGAATACCCATTTAGTTCTAATCACATTCTTATCTTTAGGTCTAGGGACCAATTCCCATGTCTTGTTTTTTTCAATATGATCTAGTTCTTCTTTCATAGCATTAATCTAATGTTCATCTTCATAAGCTTCACTAGTAGATTTAGGTTCAATTTGAGAAATCAAACATAAATCTACCTTAATCTGAGTCAGAACTCCTCTGTCAAAACTTCCAATAACTTGTTCAATAGGATGATGTCTTTATATGTACCTATTTAGTGTCATAGTTATAGATCTTTCTTCAACTGTAGATTCTTCCCTAGATTCCTCTCTGGTTTCTTCTGTAGGACTCTCATTTAGTAATTCATTGTTAGTCTCATAGAATAATTCAGTAGTTTCAATGTTACGCTAAGGATGAGCTTCTTCATTAGATTCATAGTCAAGCATTCTTTCCTAAATTTTAAACTTCTCATCAACTTTAACATTTGTGCTTTCAACAATAGTTTTAGTTCTCTTATTGTAACATCTATATGCTTTCCTCTTCAAATAATATCCAAGAAAAATACCTTCATCACTTTTAGGATCAAACTTTGCAATATCATCATCTCCCTTTATATAACATTTGCTTCCAAAAATTCTAAAATACTTAACTGAGGGTGCATGTCCAAACCATAATTCATAAGGTGTCTTTTTTGTGTCTTCTCTGATTTGTACTTTGTTCATTGTATATACTATTGTATTCACTACTTCTCTCCAAAATGTCTTTGCCAAATCATTCTCAAATAACATAGCTCTTGCTGCTTTAGTAACTGACCTATTTCTTCTTTCTGCAATACCATTTTTTTTAGGTGTTCTAGGGGCTGAAAACTATCTCTTAATACCATTCACTTCACAAAAAGTGTTAAACTCTCTAGAAGTAAATTCTCCACATCTATCAGATCTCAAGCATTTAATCTTCATTCCAGATTCATTCTCAACTTTATTCTTAATAATCTTAAACTTATCAAATGCTTCAAATTTTTCTTTTAGAAATGAAATCCACATCATTCTTGTAAAATCATCAACATGAATCATAAAATACCTTTCTCCATAGAATCCTCTAGTGCTGGTAGGACCGCTTAAGTCTGTATGAACAATCTCCAACTTCTCTGCTGATGTGAACTTCTTACTAGGAAATGAACTTCTCTTTTGCTTAGCCATCACACATTCTTTGCAAATCATGTTAGTAGGCTTCATAATTTTAGGCAAATCCCTTACTGCAAGTGTAGTACTTACTTTCACAATGTTATCAAAGTTTATATGACAAAACCTTCTATGCCAAAAACAACTGTCATCAATTTTACTAATCAAGCATGTCATCTCAATAGGATTCAACTGAAATACATTACCTCTGGTTCTAGATCTAGTTCCAATTAGATTTCCATCTTTATCCTTTATCACACAAGTTTTCTCAGTAAACCAAACTTGATATCCCCTATCCACTAACTGTTCAACACTCAAAAGATTATGTTTCAATCCATCAACAAAGTAAACATTATCAGTATTCATCTTTCCATCAAGATTAATAGATCCTATACCTTTAATCAATCAAGGTGCATTGTTACCAACTCTAACAATTCCTCCATCATAGTTGTTAAACTTTATGAACTTCTTCATGTCATGAGTCATATGATGTGAAAAACCACTATCTATAATCCAATCAGCTTTCTTTTCAACTTGGGAAACCAATGCTTTTTCCTCCTTAACATCAAATTCATAATTCTCTTCTTTAATTGCTACAAATCGTATTTCATCATTAATCTCAGTATCACTTTCACTCAAAGTTCTTTCTATACTAGCTTCAAGATCTTAATCATTAGCATAATAACATTCCTTAGATCTTCTAGGCTTAAAATTATTTATGTACTTCTTAACTCTCTTAGGACATTTAGATGCAAAATGACCATATTCTTGACAAGTCCAACATTTAAAAATTTTCTTACCATCTGGTTCTCTTTTCACAAGCAAGGCAATACCTTCTTGAATCTTCTTATCTTCCTCATTTCTAGATCTATTGCTACTGGCATAATCTCCACTTACACTGGTACTTCTAGATAAAGTAGGACAAATATTCAGAGCACTAAATGTTGTCTCCATTCTAGGTAAGTCTCCTGATACCCTCAAGTTCATTTTTGCTGCTTCCAATCTTCCAAGAAGAGTCTCTCTTGTAATGTTTTTAGTACAAGGTATAGCTTTTTCAATCATCTATGTTGTCTGCTTAAATAGACAATTTAATGTCCTCAGATATTTCCATATCACTTCATTCTCTATCTTTGTTCCTCCACAAGCTTTTATTCCTGCAATAATATCTGACATTCTACCAATATAGCTTCTAACATATTCATCTTCCATCAATCTTATATCTTCAAATGCACATATCCAATTATGTAATCTAGCTCTCTTTGCATGTTCATCACCTTCAAAAGTAGAGTGTAAAGCTTTCCAAATTTCATGGGCTTTTGTTAACCATTTTACCTAACTGTATTCATTCTCTGAAAGTGTTGTCAAAAGTGCTTATCTTGCAAGTATGTTACACATGAATAGATCTAGCTCATCTTTACATCCTGTCTCAAGATCATCTTCTCCAATGATAGTCTTCTCATTCTTTGTAATCAACCAATAATTTAGTCCTAAACATAGTAGATGTGTCTTCATCTTCTCTATCCAACTATCAAAATTTACTCCATCAAACTTAGGGCTTTCTTTCCTAAAATTTTCCATGGATCTCCTTAAGCTGTTAAACTTTTCTTTCAAGGACCTACTACTCTGATACCAATTGTTAGAAAGTAAAGTCCACCAAGATAACTAAGAGAGGTGGGGGGGGGGGTGAATTAGTTATTAGATAATTATAACCTTTATCAACTTCAACATCATTTAACCATGTAAGAAATGTAATTACCAACCATAGAAAGATATTCATACACAATGACACAATAACACAAGATATGTTGACTAGGGAACCTCTTGATCAAAGAGTAAACCCCGGTGGGAATGATGCCCACAAAAGATGCACTAATATAAATATTCCTTTTGAAAGGATGGAATCTATTAGGAGTCTTATGAAATACATTCAGTACATATGAATCACTGTTAGGAGATTTTGAATCCATGTTAAAAGATTCTAACCCTATTAGGAGTTATGGAAGACAAAAGGACCACTGCCCAAACAACTTTAGGGTAAGATCAATGAACACATTGTCCAAATGACCTTAATATCATTTAGTAGAATAATATGAAATATGTTACCTTCTTACTCTGCCAAACCACACTCACTACTACACTAGATCTCAATTCCAGATCTCTGTACTTCGCATGTATTCCTTCACAATTTCACTTTCACAACTTCACTAGCTCTTTTCTTCACTTCATGCTTACATTTGCATTCAACCATACCATGCTCACACTTATTTAACATTTCTACTCACACTACAATAAAGAAAAATATTCCTTCCTTTATACCACACTCAAATAATTACAAATGAGTCAGCACATAAATACAAAATAAAAGTTTCCACACACTACATCAGAATTACACAAAAATGTCAGCTTCCAAATGTAATAACTCTTCACTCATGTGACCTAAAAGTTTTCACTATGAACCACATCACTATCAATGTGTCTCAACCTTCCCTTTAACTACACAAAACTAGATTCCATCCTGATTAGGAGATATCATCCGATTTCCACAAACCGCTACTCAGGAACACTGCCTGAATACTACTTCCACCAAAATGTTCATAACTTTTATGAATAAATGAATTTATATTTTCACTCTTAACCATAAACAAATAAAATATCAAAGAATATAACCTCAAAATTGCATAGTTTTATCTACAATATCCCATGTGCACTAATCAAAACACTATCTTCTTCTTTGCTAGTCTCCAGAAGATTACTGTGTTGACATCAATAACAATCATAGTCATGTATGCAACAAAAGCTGCTACAAAATAACTACCAACATCCAACATTCATTCCTAACAATCTCCCCCATTAGCATTGATGGCAACATAGATGAAAAACATCCAATGTTCTAAAAAATCCAATATTGCTGCTTTGACAAATATTTTAAATCTTGCTTCATTATCCTATTCAATTCTCTCCAACAGATGGTACAAGTGGTTTTTCATGTACACTTCTCCCCCATTGACATCAATGACAAAAATTTCATCACTATGTCAACAACAACTCAATGTCAATAAACACTGTTCAAAAAATACATTCACAAGAGTCCTCATGACTCAGCTCACATACTCCCCCATAGAGGAAGTACCAACATCCAATCCAACCCCAAGCATACCTCTCAAATACTCAAATGTATCCTTAGGCAAAGGCTTTTTAAATATGTCTGCTATCTGTTCCTTTGTGCTTATGTACTCTAGTTTGACTTCTTTTTTAGCAACTTTCTCTCTTGCAACATCATATTTGAGCTCTATATGCTTTGTCTTATAATGTAAAATAAGATTCTTAGACATACTAACCTCAACATCACATAGTTGTATCTGCAATATCCCATGTGCACTAATCAAAACACTGTCTTCTTCTCTGCTAGTCTCTAGAAGATTACTGTGTTGACATCAATGACAATCATAGTCATGAATGCAACAACAACTACTACAGAATGAATACCAACATCTAGCATTCATTCCTAACACCTAGAGCATAATCTTTAGTGACCTACAAGTATCTGAATATTCTCTTTACTTCCATGAGGTGACTTTGTTTAGGTTCTGCTACAAATCTTCCAACTATGCCAACTGCATTGGAAATGTCAGCTCTAGTCTGAGTAAGATATATGAGTTTACCAATCATAGACTTATTAAATGTTATGTCTACTTCTAGTGAGTCATCTTATTTTGGAAGCTTGCATCCAATGATCATAGGGGTTCCTAGTGGATTGAAATCATCCATCTTGAATTTCTTTAGTATCTCTTTCACATATTTGGACTGATTAATAAAAATTCATTTTTCTATCTCCTACACATTTAGTCCCAAAAAGCATTTGATAGAACCAATCATACTCATCTCAAACTCATTCTAGATTTCTTTGGAAAATTCTGCATTTAGTTTGTCATTACCTCCAAAGATAATGTCATCAACAAATATAGCTACAAGTAGTAGACCTTCATATGTCTCTCTAATGAATAGATTACAATTTGTTGCTCCTTTCTTGAATCAAATCTTTGATAGATATACATATAGTCTCTCATACCATGATCTAGGGGCTTACTTAAGTCCATAGAAGGCCTTCTTCAATCTGCATAGCATATTAGGTTTGTCTGATTAGGTGAATCATTCTCACTGCTCAATGTATACTTCTTCTTTTAGATCTCCATTCAGGAATGCTAACTTGACATCCATCTGATATAATTTGAAGTTTTTGACTATAGCATAAGCTAGAAACAAATTAATAGCTTCTAATCTACTCACAGGTGTAAATGTGCCTGAATAATCAATTCCTTCTCTTTGCACATATCCCTTACATACTGACCTTGCTTTATTTCTTACTACTATACCATCTTCATTCAGCTTGTTTCTAAATATCCACTTTGTTCCAATCACATTCTTATCACTAGGTCTTGGGACCAGTTCTCAAGTGTCATTCTTAACAATTTGATCAAGTTCTTCTTTCATAGCATCATTCCAATCTGAATCATTACATGCATCTTCAACACTTAAAGGTTCAATCTGAGATAGTAAACATACCGCTTCACTACTAGCTGATTTCTTTTCTTTTGACATTGTTAAGACTTTTTCGCTCTAATCTCCAATGAGTTTCTTCTTCACTTGTCTTAGGGGCATTGAATAACACATCAATACTATCAAACATTTCTTCAATAACTATCTCACTAGTGGAGGTTCTAGGTTCTTCTTCAATCATAGGTGAGTAATCATGATATCTTTCTTGAACCATAAAATTTTCATCAATCTTAACATGAGCACTTTCAATGATCTTTTTCAATCTTAAATTGAAACATCTATAAGGTTTACTTTTAGTAGAGTAACCAAGGAAAATACCTTCATCACTTTTTGCATCAAACTTGCCTACTGCTTCATCCCTCTTGATGTATCACTTGCTGCCAAAGATTTTGAAGTATTTTACTATGGCAAAATTACCAAACCATAGCTTATATGGTGTTTTCTCAGCCCCTGGCCTCAATTGAATTCTATTGATGGTGTAGACTATTGTATTGACCACATCTCTCCAATAGGTGTGTGCAACTTTTCCTTTAATCATGATGGTGCATGTTGTATCAAGGATGATCCTATGCCTTCTCTCTGTAATTCCATTCTGGTGAGGGGTTCTAGGTACACTTAACTATCTCTTTATGCCATGTTCTTCATAGTACTCATAGAATCTAGCAGAGGTGAATTCTCCTCCTCTATCCAATCTCAAACATTTTATCTTTAGTCTAGATTCATTCTCAACCTTAGCTTTGAATATTTTGAACTTCTCAAATGCTTCTAACTTATCTTTCAATAACGCAACCCACATCAACCTAGTATAATCATCAACAAAGAAAATGAAATAACTTTCACCATGGTATGATATTGTTTGATTTGGACCACATAGGTATGTATGAATCATATCCAACTTGTTCTCTACTAAATTGTATTTTCTCCTGAATGAATTTCTCACATGCTTTGTTATTACACATTCCTTGCATATAGTATCAACTAGCTTTTCTATGCAAGGTAGATCTCTTACCGCCTTTACATTGCTTATCATTACTATGTTATCAAAATTAATATGACATAGTCTTTTATACCACAACCAACTGTCATCAACTTTAGAAACAAAACAACTTGCTTCTAAATTTAGTTGAAAAATATTACCTCTAGTCTTTGAACCTGATGCAATCATAACACCATCCTTGTTGTTAATGATGCATTTTTCATCTTTCCACTCCAATTGATAGCCTTTTCTAAGTAATTGTCCAACATTAAGAAGGTTATGTTTCAAACCATAAACATAAAGAACATCATCAGTACTATTCTTTCCATCCAAGGTGATGGCTCCTCTACCAACTATTGGTTTAGGAGTGTTGTCTCCAAATCTAACTATACCACCATTGTATTTGTCCAAATGAACAAATCTATCTTTATCACCTACCATGTGATGTGAACAACCACTATCTATAATCTAGTCTGTCCTTGTATCATCTTGTGAAATCAATGCTATCTCTTGTTCCTTTTTCTCATTTTTATGATTTTTCTTATTATTTATTTTTTCTACAATAGCAATGAATCCAATTTATTCTTTACCTGGTTCATCATCTGAAACTCCATCTCCACCATAGTAACATTCCTTAGAGTACTTAGACTTGTAATATTTTTTTAACTTTCTAGCTCTAGTAGGACACTTAGATGCAAAGTGACTAATCTTATTACATGAAAAGCACTCAAATGGTAATTAACCTTCATATTTTCCTTTTCCTTTATTTTCTCTTTTGGAAATCATAGAAATTAAATCATCTAGTGTTCTCTCTTCATCATCATCATCAAAATTGCTAGAAGTGTTTGCAGATTTCTTACCATGAACTATTGTTTTGAAGGCTGTCTCACTTTTAGGTTTTGTCTTCAATCTTGAAATCTCAAAAGCTAAGATTTTTCTGATCAAGGTCTCTCTCTTGAAATTAGAAGTAAACTGCATGGTCTCGTCAATGATTTTGATCTTACTTTCATATTTAGGAGTTAGAGTAGTCATTAACTTTTCCATAATGTCCTCCTTTAAAATCTCTCCACCATTGTTTTTGATTCTAGCTACTACTTCATTTATCCTTTGATTATAAGCTCTAATGTTTTCTTCAAGAAACATCTCCAATGCATTGTATCTTTTCTTCCATGTCTTTCTATGCACATCCTTTTCTTGTTTGTCTCCTTCAAATATGTCTTCTAGGTGCTTCCATATTTTGTGGGCTATATCTACCTTTATTATTTTTGAGAGCTCACCATCAGATAGGGTGTTGATGAGGGATTCTTTAGAAATAAAATTCTGATGAAACAATTCCTTTTTCTTCTTAGTAGCATCATCCTTTGCAAGGTCTTCCAAGGAATGGATCTTGACTTCTTTGATAGTTACATCAAAAAATTTGAAATAAATGCACTAAAAATAACTCGCCATCTTGTCCTTCCAATCAAGATAATTCTCTCCATCAAACTTAGGAATTTCTATTATGAAGTATGCCATCTGATCAACCTCAAGCTATTAAAATTTCTCTGAGAGGCACTTGGCCCTGATACCAATTGTTAGGAATAGTCCCAAGAGATAACTAAGAGGGGGGGGGTGAATCAGTTACCTACATGTTTCAATTCTTTATCCAATTAAGTATACTTAAACATAAATCATAAACACAATGAAAGAACACATGACCAAAACACCAATATTTTGGTTATGGGGAAACCCAAATAGGTAAAAACCTCAGTGGGAATTGACAGTTAGAAAGTAAAGATCCCCAAGATAACTAAGAGGGGGGGGTGAATCAATTATCAGATAATTTATCCATTCAACAACTTTAAACAATATAATCAATGTATTGATCAGCCATAGAAAGATAACCATACACAATTGTACAATAACACAAGATATTTTAACTAGGGAACCTCTTGAAAAGAGTAAAACCCAGTGGGAATGATGCCCACAAAATGATGCACTAATATGAAAGTTCCTTGTTAGAGGATGGACCTTGTTAGGAGTCTTATGAAATACATTCAGTACATATAAATCCCTGTTAGGAGATTTTGAATCCCTGTTAAAAAATTCTAACCCGGTTAAGAGTTTATGGAAGACAGAAGGACCCACTGCCCAAACAACTTCAAGGCAAGATCTCTAAACCCATTGTCCAAAAGATCTTAAAATTATTCAATAGAATAATATGAAATATATTACCTCCTTCACACTATGCCAAAACTGCACTCTCTACTAAACAAGATCACAACTTCAGATCTTTGTACTCACAAGTCCTCCTTCATCACTGAATTAGCTCTTTTCTTCACTTCATGCATATATTCGCATCACAATCTTCATAGTACACATTAAAATAAGGAAAAAATTCCTTCTTATATACCAAACTCAAATAATTACAAATGATTCGGTCCTCAATTACAAAATAATAAATTCTACACGCTACACACAGAATTCACATAAAACTGTTGGCTTCCAGTTACTGTAACTTTCTCCAAACATATCCTCAAAGTTTGTGCTATGAACCACATCATCATTAATGAGTCTCCAACATCCCTTTAACTGCACAAAATCAGATTCCATCCCAGCTAAGAGATATCCTCCAATTTCCGAACATCACTACATAGAAACACTATCTAAACACTGCTTTCACCAAAATGCTCATAACTCTTACAAATGAATGAATTTATTTTTGTCCTATTAACCATAGGTTAATAACACACCAAAGAACATACCATCAACTACACAAAATCCAATCTACAATACAACATGTGTGCAAAACAAAACTGTACCTACTTTCCTGCTAATATCCAGAATATCACTGTGTTGACATCAATGACAATCCAAGTCATGAATGCAACAACAACTACTATAGAATGACTGCCAAAACACTTTGCATTCATTCCTAACAATCTCCCCCATTGGAATTGATCGCAACATAGATGAAAAACATCCAATGTTCCAAAAATCCAATACTGCCACATCACTGCAAAATATCAAATCAAATCTTGCTTCATTTTCCTATTCAGCTCTCTCATACAATCTACAATGTTTTTCATGTATATCTCTCCCCCATTGACATCAATGATAGAAATTCCATCACTAAGTCAACAACAACTTAATGTCAAAAGACACTTTTTAGAAAAATGCAATAGCAAGAGTCCTCATGACTCAACTCATAAACTCCCCCATAGAGGAAGTTCCAACATCCAATCCAGAAGAAAGATAGGGCTCATATACCACTGGATGAATGCAACCATTTGCATCAATTCTCAAAAATAGGTTGGGGCATAACCCCAAGCATACCTCTCAGATACACAAATGTATCCTTAGGTAAAGGCTTTGTAAATATATCTGCTATCTGCTCCTTTGTACTTATGTACTCCAATCTTACTTCTTTTTCTGCAACTTTCTCTCTTACAACATGATACTTGATCTCAATATGTTTAGTCTTAGAATGTAAAATAGGATTTTTTGACATACTCACTATACTAGTGTTATCACAATGTATAAAAATAGGCTCATCAAACTTTATTCCAATATCTTTCAACATCTGCTTCATCCAAATAATTTGATTACAATTATTTGCTACTGCAACATATTCTGCTTCTACTGTGCTTTGTGAAGTATAATTCTACTTCTTACTTAGCCAAGAGACCAATTTTCCTCCAAGAAAAAAGGCTCCACCACTAGTGCTTTTCTTGTCATCAATGCTACCTCCCCAATCTGCATCAGTATAGGCACATAAAGTAAAATCATCAAAATTCTCATACCATAATCCATACTCCATTATTCCTTTCAGATATCTCAGTATCCTCTTTACTGCTGCATAATGTGATTCTTTAGGTTCTACTTGGAATCTTGCAACAATCCCCACTGAATGTGCTATATCAGGTCTTGTATGTATCAAGTACTGCAATCCTCCAATCATAGATCTGTACTTTTTTTTTTCAATTACTGGTGTCTCATCTTTGCTAGATAACTTATGTCCGGTTACCATAGGTGTTCCAACAGGTTTAGAATCTTCCATTCCAAATCTTTTCAATAATTCATTTAAATACTTAGTCTGACTTACAAATATACCTTCCTTGCTTTGTGTTATCTGTAATCCCAAAAAATATTTCATTTCTCTAATCATGCTCATCTCAAATTCAGTCTTCATTTCATCTGCAAATTTGTCACTAGCTTCATCTTCTCCTCTAAAGATAATATCATCAAAAAATATAACTATAACCAACAAACCATTCTCAATTTCTTTTGTGTATATGTTACTATTTGCTGTTCCTTTTATAAATCCCAATTTCAATAAATACTTATCCAATCTTGCACACCAGGTTCTAGATGCTTGTTTTAATCCATATAAAGCTTTCTTTAACTTACATACCATATCTCATTCTTGTGTCAAAGGAAAACCTTCAGGCTGCTTAATGTAGACTTCTTCTTCCAATTCACCATTCAAAAATGCTGACTTCACATCCATCTGATACACTCTAAATTTCTTGTAAGTTGCATATGCTAGAAACATTCTCACTACTTCAAGTCTGGCCATAGGTGCAAAAGTTTCTTCATAGTCAATTCCTTCTTGTTGTGAATATCCTTTACATAACAATCTTGCTTTGTTTCTTATCACTTCTCCTTGTTCATTCATCTTGTTTCTGAATACCCACTTTGTTCCAATCACATTCTTGTTTTCAGGTCTAGGGACCAATTCCCATGTCTTGTTTTTTTCAGTCTGCTCTAGTTCTTCTTTCACAGCATTGATCCAATGTTCATCTTCACAAGCTTCATTAGTAGTCTTAGGTTCAATTTGAGAAATCAAACGTAAATGTACCTTATTGCAAGTCAAAAATCCTCTATCTAAACTTCCAATAACTTGTTCAATAGGGTGATGTCTTGAAGTATACCTGTTAGGTGTCATAGGTACTGATCTTATTCTGACTGTAGATTCTTCTCAGCTTTCTTCTCTATTTTCTTCTCTATTTTCTTCTATGTTTTCTTCTTTGTCTTCTTTAGTATGACTTTCATTTAGCAAATCACTATTAGTTTCAAAAAATAATTTTGCATTTTCAATGTTAGGCTGAGGTTGTGCTTCTCCATCAGATTCATAATCAAGCATTCTTTCCTAAATTTTAAACTTCTCATCAACTTTTACATTTGCACTTTCAACAATAGTCTTAGTTCTTTTGTTATAACATCTATATGCTTTTCTTTTTAAAGAATATCCAAGAAATATTCCTTCATCACTTCTAGGATCAAACTTTCCTATATCATCATCTCTCTTTATATAACATTTACTTCCAAAAAATCTAAAATACTTAACTGAGGGTGTATGTCCAAACCATAATTCATAAGGTGTCTTGTTTGTATCTGCTCTGATTTGTACTTTGTTCATAGTGTATACTGTTGTGTTCACTGCTTCTCTCCAAAAAGTTTTAGCCAAATCATTCTCAAACAACATAGCTCTTGTTGCTTCAATTATTAACCTGTTCCTTCTTTCTACAATACCATTTTTTTCTGGTGTTCTAGGGGCTGAAAGTTGTCTCTTAATACCATTCATTTCACAAAAGGTGTTAAACTTTCTAGATGTAAATTCACCACCTCTATCAGATCTTAGAAACTTAATCTTCATTCCAAATTCATTCTCAATTTTTCTTTTCATGATCTTAAACTTATCAAATGCTTCAGATTTTTCTTTCAAAAATGCAATTTACATCATTCTTGTAAAATCATCAACAAGAATCATAAAATACCTTTCACCATAGAATCCTCTAGTCCTAGTAGGACCACTCAAGTCTGTATGAACAATCTCCAACTTCTCTGCCGATGTGAACTTCTTATTGGGAAATGAACTCCTTTTTCACTTTGCCATCATACATTCTTTGCAAATCATGTTAGTAGGTTTCATAATTCTAGGTAAATCTCTTATCGTAAGTGTAGTGCTCACCTTGACAATATTATCAAAGTTTATATGACAAAACCTTTTATGCCATAACCAACTGTCATCAATCCTAGTTATCAAACATGTCATCTCAGTAGGATTCAACTGAAATACATTATCTCTGGTTATGGATCCTTTTCCAATCAGATTTCCATCTTTATCTTTTATCACACAAGTTTTCTCAGAAAACCAAACTTGATAACCCTTATCAGCCAACTGTCCAACGCTTAGTAAATTATGTCTTAGTCCATCAACAAAGTAAACATCATCAGTGTTAGTCTTTCCATCAAGAGTAATAGATCCTATACCCTTAATCAAACAAGGTGCATTGTTACCAACCCTTACAATTCCTCCATCATAATTATCTAACTTAACAAACTTTCTTTTATCTCTAGTCATATGATGTGAACAACCACTGTCTATAATCCAATAATATTTCTTTTCAACTTGTGAAACTAATGCTTTTTCTTCGCTTTTATCTGATTCAAAACTTTCATCTTTAATTGCTATAAATCCTATTTCCTCAAAGTTATCATTATCACTGTCACTTAAATGTTTTTCAATTCCTACTTCAAAATCTTCATCATTTGCATAATAACATTCTTTAGATCTCCTAGGTTTAAAGTTGCTTCTATACTTCTTAACTCTTTTAGGACATTTAGATGGAAAATGACCATATTCTTGACAAGTCCAACATTTAAAGATTTTCTTACCATCTGGTTCTCTTTTTACAAGTAATGCAATACCTTCTTCAATCTTCTTATCTTCCTCAGATCTGCTACTGCTGGCATAATCTCCATTCATGCTAGTACTTCTTGTAGGTCTAATGCTAAGAGCACTGAATGTTGTTTCCATTCTAGGTAGCTCTCCTAATAATCTCAAGTTCATTTTTGCTGTTTCTAATCTTCCAAGAAGAGTCTCTCTTGAAAAGTTTGATGTACAAGGTATCACTTGTTCAATCATCTGCATTTTCTGCTTGAATACTGGTGTCAAAGTTCTCAAAATTTTCCATATCACTTCATTCTCTATCTTATCACCTCCACAATACTTTATTCCTGTCACAATCTCAGACATCCTACCAATATAGCTTCTAATAGATTCATCTTCCATCATTCTAATATTTTCAAATGCACAAATCCAATTATGTAATCTAGCCTTCTTTGCATATTCATCACCTTCAAAAGTAGAATGTAAAGCTTTCCAAATTGCATGAGATGTTTTCAAACATCTTACCTGACTATATTTATTCTCTGGTAGTGCTGACAAAAGTGCTTCTCTTGCAAGTATGTTACACATGAATAGATCTAGTTCATTTTTAGTTCCTACCTCTAGATTGTCTTCCTCAATGATAGTCTTCTCATTCTTTGTAATCAACCAATAACTTGGTCCTAAACACAATAGATGTGTCTTCATCTTTTCTTTCCAACTATTAAAATTTACTCCATCAAACTTAGGGCTTTCTTTTCTGAAATTCGCCATGGATCTCCTTAAGTTGTTAAACTTTTCTTCAAGGACCTGCCGCTCTGATACCAATTGTTAGAAAGTAAAGATCCCCAAGATAACTAAGAGGGAGGGGTGAATTAGTTATTAGATAATTTATCCATTCAACAACTTTAAACAATATAATCAATGTACTGGTCAACCATAGAAAGATAACCATACACAATTGTACAATAACACAAGTTAGGTTAACTAGGGAACCTCTTGAAAAGAGTAAAACCCGGTGGGAATGATGCCCACAAAATGATGCACTAATATGAAAGTTCCTTGTTAGAGGATGGACCCTATTAGGAGTCTTATGAAATACATTCAGTACATATAAATCCCTATTAGGAGATTTTGAATCCCTGTTAAAATATTCTAACCCGGTTAAGAGTTTATGGAAGACAGAAGGACCCACTGCCTAAACAACTTCAAGGCAAGATCTCTGAACCCACTGTCCAAAAGATCTTAGAATTATTCAATAGAATAATATGAAATATATTACCTCCTTCACACTGTGCCAAAATGGCACTCTCTGCTACACAAGATCACAACTTCAGATCTCTGTACTCACAAGTCTTCCTTCATCACTGAATTAGCTCTTTTCTTCACTTCATGCATATACTCACATCACAATCTTCATAGTACACATTAAAATAAGGAAAAAATTCCTTCTTATATACCAAACTCAAATAATTACAAATAAGTCAGTCCTCAATTACAAAATAATAAATTCTACATGCTACACACATAATTCACATAAAACTGTCGGCTTCCAGTTACTATAACTTTCTCCAAACATATCCTTGAAGTTTGTGCTATGAAACACATCATCATTAATGAGTCTCCAACATCCCTTTAACTGTGCAAAATTAGATTCCATCCTAGCTAAGAGATATCCTCTGATTTCTGAACATGACTACACAAAAACACTGTCTAAACATTGCTTTCACCAAAATGCTCATAACTCTTACAAATGAATGAATTTATTTTTGTGCTATTAACCATAGGTTAATAATACACCAAATAAAATACCATCAACTACACAAAGTCCAATCTACAATACAACATGTGCACAAAACAAAATTGTACCTACTTTCCTGCTAATATCCAGAATATCACTGTGTTGACATCAATGACAATCCAAGTCATGAATGCAACAATAACTACTACAGAATGACTACCAAAACACTTTGCATTCATTCCTAACATTGACACCCACTAATATTCTATAGTAGTGTATTATGATCCTTGTTAGAAGATCCTTAACCCTGTTAGGAGTTTCTTTACAGTAGATTTAGTATAGTAGACCTAGTCAAGGGTTGGACCCTGTTAGGAGTCTTTTACAATTGTCCCTATTAGAGGAGAGGACACACTGTCCGAGAGCTCACTACTCAAAGAGGTGAAGGCTACAACCTTCTGAATAACAGATGTACACTATATGTAGATCTTGGTGAACTACACTTTGACATGCTATCTAGATTAGTTCCAATGTATAGCAGAAATACTTTACTTGGTCACATAGAACTTCTTCTAATGGCTCAACACTTTGCACACTCTTCTCTTCTCTACTTAATAAACCATGAACCACACTCAAGCAATCACAATTGATTGCCTATAAATATCTTTCCTCTAATTAATATAATCAATTCAACCTATTATAACCACCTTGAAATCATATTAGAGAAACCATAACAAATTTTAATAAACATTCTATTGGCTCTACTATGCACGCAACACATTCTGGGACCTATCCAATAGGATAATTGTAGACACATGCTACACACTATCAGCTCTACCAAAAAAAATGTATCTTTCTCCTCAAGATGAATTACTTCGTGCACTCTTAACTGAACATAAATAAATCTCCTCTAAGTTTAAATCCAATGGAACATCCCCAAAAGATAAGTGCAACTCCATAACCAATAAAATCTCTATCGTCTCTTCCAAACAAACATAGGAAACTACTACTGGTGAATAATGACTGCATAACTTCACTTCTACTGATCAACAAACTATGCATCGATGACTGAAACATCACTAACATGTCTTCAACATATATCCAAGTGTGCAAGGCTCCATGATAACTATTTGGACAACCATACATAGAACACTCCATGTTACTTTGTCAAGAACACTGCTGACACTAGCTGCTATATAACTATCTATACTAACAGTTAATCTATGTTCCCATGATATCATGCTGATATCATGTCCATGCATCATATACTGAAATTTTACTACATAAGACTTCCTTGCATGCTACTTTCCATATGTTGTGATGAATGACAAACATAAAGTCAGTACTGGCCTGCTGGCAAATCTCCAACATAAAATGTGCCATCTTAGAAAATCTATCCACAACAACAAATATAGAATCATTTCCTCTTACTGTCTTCGATAAGAAAAGAACAAAGTCCATACTAATGTCAATCCAAGGTTTCTCAGGAACAACAATCATTATATACAATCCAGTATTCTAACTTACTCCTTTTGAAACTTACAAATTCCACAAATTTTCACAAATTTCTAAACATCTTTATACAACTACAGCCAATAGTAATTCTCCTTAAAAAAATTCCATGTTTTATCAATACCAAAATGTCCAGCCAAACCACTACTATGTTTCTCCTTTACCAGATTACTTCTCATTACTCCTCTCGGTATACACAACTGAATACTTTTAAACAACATACCTTCCTAAATGAAATATTCATCCCATTTAGTATTTTTTTGATCTTGAATAGGTGCTCTGCACTTTCTCCATGCCTCAAAAAAATTAGGGTCAAACTCATAAGAATCTCTCATCTCATCAAAACCAAGAACTTCAATTTTCATCTCGATCATCAAAGATCTTCATCTACTCAATGCATCAGTAACTCGGTTAGTGACTCCACTCTTATGCTTTATCATAAATGTATAACTCTACAAATACTCAACCCATTTCATATGTCTCTAATTAAACCTATTCTTACTACCCAATTATTGTAAAGCCTTATGATTCATATACAACACAAATTCACTAGGTATCAAATAATGTCTCCATTTCTTCAATTCTTGAACAATAGCATATAATTCTTGATCATACATAAAATATTTCCTTCTAGCATCATTCAAATTTTCACTACAGAAAGAAAAAGGTTTACCTTCTTGACTTAACACAGCTCCAATTGTAGTTCCACTGGCATCACATTCTACTTGAAATACTTTACTGAAATCAGGTAATGCCAACACAGGTAATTCAACAACCTTCTTCTTTAGAGTATCAAAACTTTTGTCAGCTCCATGTGTCCACTTGAATTCTCTTTTGTCTCCTCTCATAGTCTTAGTCATAGCATTACAAATTGAACTGAAATTCCTTATGAACTTTCTGTAAAAACTTTCCAAACCATGAAATGATCTTACCTCACTAGCATTTAGAGGTGTAGGCCAATTCAAAATAGCTTCAACCTTTTTAGGATCCATCTTCAAACCATCAAATGAAATAACAAATCACAAATACACAATCTCTTCTTTCATGAATGAAAACCTTTTTAGATTTATTAGTAATTTCTCCTCTTTCAACCTCTATAAAACTTGTGTAACATGCAAAAAATGTTCTTCTCTACTCTTACTGAATATTAGAATATCATCAAGATATGCAATCAAAAAATTACCCAAGAATTTCTTCAAAACTTCATTGATCAACCTCATAAAAGTACTCATTGCACTAGTTAAACCAAAAGGCATAACCAACCACTCATACAAACATTCCTTTGTCTTGAAAGTAGTCTTCCACTCATCACCTTCTCTGATTCTAATCTGATGATACCCACTTTTCAAATCAATCTTTGTGAAATACTTTAGCAAAAATGAAGTTATCATAGTTAGAAAGTTCAAAAGTAGTAAGCTTACCAACGAGACTTTCCAAAGTAAGAGCATTGTTAGTTTTACATCTAGATTCTTGAATTGCTGAAATTTTGATGGCATAAATAGGACATAATGTTCTAAAATTTTTTCCAATAATAGTTTCATCTTCAATAGTTCCATTTTCTCCTCTAATCGCATTTATAAATTCTTTTATTCTACCACAATATCGAGCAATATTCTCACCTTGTTGCATTTTCATTTCATCAAATTTACCATAGATGTTTGCAAGAGTGTCCCACATTTTCTTAGCATTAGTGTAGTCTTTGATGTCTTCAAATTTAGGGTAACTTAGAGTAGATGCAATCTCCAGCATTGCTTGATTTTTCTCTTACTTAGATCTCATCTCCTTGGTAGTTAGAGGTGTAATAGGTGAAACATAGTCATGCTCAACATAATACTTTACAGAATCACCAATACCAGCCATATATAGTTTCATCAAAATCTACCATGCAAGGAAGTTCTCCTTATTTAGCTTTGGTACCTCCCTATACATCCTAATCATTTTCTTCAAGTGCCTTTAAAATTGTTCTTTATAAGCACCAAAAACTTTGATACCTATTGTTAATATGATTTAGAACAACAAAGAGGGGGGGTGAATCAATTTTTCTCAGGTCTAGATGTATAAAACAAACTCTTAAACTCTTCAATAGATTAGATCTAACAACCAATAGCTACTCGGTCATTACTGAATACATAACATAAACATATATTAGTTCAGTCCACTATCCAATAGTATGTAACTTGTAAAACACATAAATGTTCAAACAAAAACATTCACACAAGTATTAAAACTAGGCTTTATAATGGAAACCCAATTTGGGAAAAACCACTTTGTAACATGTTACTGATATTTTCACTCTTTTGAAGTGAGCTAGGTGAAAAGCCAACCTAGTTAAAGGTTACAAACACACTATTAGGTGTGACCTTGTTAAAGGATTTAAACCACCCTGTTAGGAGTGTGCCTTGTTATAGGACTTACATACATTCCATTATAATGCAACCTTGTTCAAAGGATTTATACAAATGACTATTAGGTCAACCTTTGTTAAAAGGATTTTGACTGATACAATGATTAGAAACTAACAATACTATTGATCTGAAAACATACAACTCACTTTGCAAATATTAGATCCAATTCCATATATATGTTGGCTTACTGACTGTGACCCATTTCCATCTCCATCACTGATCTACCTGAAAATCTCTTCGAGCAATCACAACACCTTCTCCTTTAGCCTTTTCTATTTATATAGTCAATAACATCAACAACTCCAGCATCCTCCACGTCTACTCTCTACTCAACATCATGCTTAGGTTTCCTTAATACTTCCTCACTTAGGTCAATCTAACTTTTTTTGCTTAATCTCATCCGTATATCTTAGGGTTTGGTCAGATTCATCCAATCTTTCCAACTTTATGTTCTTCATCCATCCTTCTAGAATCATCTCAAATCTCTTTATAGATTTACAATAAAATGTTTTTCAGTGCATTAAATGCTTCCATACAATCAATAAATAAAGTCAACATAATTTACATAAACCAAGAATTCAACTATATCAGCTTGGAATTTGAACTCTTCATGAAATGCAAATTGTTGACACTTGGTAAATACTATGTCCAACTCCTTGGTCTTCTCTAGATAGACCAGTCATCACTAAAACTATTTCCTCAGCTAATAATGTCTTCCTCAACAATTAACTAATGTTCAGTCAACACTAAATTTTCTTGGCATATACTAGCTCAGTTGACACTAACATCACTCGGCTTAAACTAGATTTCTTCACTTTTTCTTGGTAAAGCCTACTTGTTTAGTCTTCATTCTTACTTAGATAAACAATACATTGTCTCATCATTGTGCCACATAATCAAGTACCCATTGAAGTATCAAGATAAATCAACCTTTCCTTAGGTGCTATTGTTACCAACCTTGCCCACAACCTTCTCAACAATCAAATAGATATAGTACTTTCTTAAATAGCAACAGTCTTACCAGTTAAGATTTGACATCAATGACAATACAACAATTGCTTCAATTGCAATATTAATAACGTTAAATTATATTTTGTGGTACCTTATTTTCTAAAGCAATGGTAAAAGGTTTACCATTATATATATATATATATATATATATATATATATATATATATATATATATATATATATATATATATATATATATATATATATATATATATATATATATATATATATATATATATATATATATATATATATATATATATATATATATATATATATATATATGGTAAACCTTTTACCATTGCTTTAGAAAATAAGGTGATAAGTAAAAATATTAATAAATTATTTCCCTTTCCTTAAATAAAGGAAAATCACATTAATTTTATTTATGAGGCTCTCATTTAGATTTTATTATTAATAATATTAAATTAGCTATTCCCTTCAAGTGAATGGCTTTAATGAAATTAATTAAAGCTTAAACCATAAACTACCTTTTCGTTGGGATGGTTGCATCAGTTGATTTTCCTATGCAACCAATCCTTCAACCTATTTACAAGAGAGACATTTGAAGGATGGGGAGGTTTGTTGGAATTTATACTCAAGAAATTAGATTATTTCTTTGAGAGGATATTATATTTAGGAGGATTATAGTATTCTGAGAGAGGAACTATATTATTCTTGAAAGGATATTTTGATTGTTAGTTTCTAGTAGAAGGTCGGTGCATGCATCTAAGAGGAATTTGGAGAAGTGCTGGAAGGAGATTGAAAAGATTAATGTATGCCTCTCCCATGCCATTAGTGCTAGTAAAGGCTATGGATCAGAGTTGCAGAAGGTACCTATGCATAGGTACGATTGAATTTCACTTGTCTATATGAAAGGCATTCAGTTCTATGTGTGCCTACTTGGGGGCCAGGGCCCAAAGTGGCTAGTACCAAGAGAACCCAAGGGGTGAGGGCTATGTGATGACACTCACCTATCTTGTCACTTAGAGTTTCTACCTAGGCTTAGAACCTTTTGGAAAAGGGTTTGTACTTTGATTTTCTTTTCAGTTGTTATTTGGGAAAGGTTACTTCAACCCTAGGTACAGCCTAGATATCACTTCCTTGTGGACCTTGGTGTTTATCTCCTACCACAAGGGAGTGGGATTTTGGTATCCATGTCATTCGGTGGTAAATATTTTATTGAGGTACCTTTGATAGTTGCAGAGCTTATGGATTCTTGCCTGCGTATTATTCTAGTTTTGAAGAAAGAAGACTTTGTATTAATCTTTCATTATTTTAAATCAAAGTAAAGTTATTATAACCTCCCTAGAGGAGATAAATGTAATGTAATCATTAATCTATCTCAAAATGATGTATTTGGGAGTGGGTAAATTTAGGAAAAGAAAAGGGAATGGTTAACTTTATGTAAATCATTTAAAAAAAATTTAAAAAAAAATTCATAAGTGTTTCAAGAAAAGTGGCATGTTTCTCATTATGGTTGTTCAAGAATGGTTAGTAATCAAATGTGTTAATTTCATATGTGAAATAGTTCAAACTCCTAGATAAATTATTTTATTATGATTATGCTTTAAATGTATATTGATTATGAAACAATGCTTAGGGAATATAGATGAAATCAATTAGTTAGAAATCAAATGAATCATTTATATTTATCTCTAAAGAATTTTCAAATGTTGCATTTTAAGAGTTAATCATATTGTTAGAATACATAATGAACTTAAATGGATTGTTCATTTTACTCATAGGGAACCTTAGAAGGATTCTAAGTTAAATTATGCATTGTTTATGTTAATCTTTTAAAGTTCATAATTTTTCATTAATTCATTACTTAGGTTTTCTTTTCTAAAGAGAATCTTTGTTCTCTCTCCCAATTCCCTTGTGGGGCATGACATCTTTGTTATCAAAGCACTAAGTTGCTACCCCTAGGGCCCTATAAATTTGACCCATGCTTCTTAAACTTTTTATTCATTTAAGGAAAAACTTAATACTAGAATTGGACTAGGACCCTTGAGCTTATCCTTCTCCTTACTTGTCCAGGATGCCTCCTAAGACCTATGGTAGAAGGGGAGGTGCTTAAAACACTCCTCCTAGATCACATCAACAAAGTTCTCAGGAAGAAGAACATTTTGAGAGAGAAGATAGGGAGGACCAATTTGATAACCACTTAGGAGGTTTTCAAGGGGTTCAAGTAAAAAAATTGTTACAATAGATATTGCAGAGACTAGATGTAGGTCAAGATAGGGGTCATCCTAGGGAGGCTAATGCCACTCACCACAAGGAAAGAGAAAGGACCCCTAGGAGGAGAGATCAGGTAGTAGTAGAGGACTCTTTGTGTGATTCTCACATGCGAGACCTACTTAGGACTAAGGCTAACCCATTCAAGGGAACTCAAGGTGGATCCACCGCCAAGACTTGGCTATTAGATTTGGAAAGGCTATTTTTTGTGCATCCTTACAACAACAATACCGAGGCCCGATTTTCAATCATTCAACTTAGAGATTTTTCATCCACCTGGTGGGAAATAGAGAAAGAGAAACTTCACATAGATATAATCACTCTTTCATGGGAATTATTCTTAGAACTCTTTTGAGATAGATTTCTTTCTAATCACTGGAGGTGGGAAAGAGCCAGAGAGTTTCACAACTTAAGGTAGTTAACAATGTCAGTTGATGACTATGAACAAAAGTTCTTTGAACTCAAGCCATAGTCAGGTTATAAGGATGATGAATCCATGCCGACTCAACACTTCCTTAGAGACCTCAATGGTCACTTGGCTGACAACGTACAAATGTTTGAACCTTAGACCATTAATGATGTAGTCATCAAGGTTTGTATTATGGAACAAAATGTAGCCTTGGGGTTAGGAGGTCAGATAGGTAGCCATGGAAGTAATGCCTCTCAGGTGGGGACAAGATGTAGAGGAAACCACTCTCAAGGAATACTTGGCCCTAAGAGCTATCAGTCTTCATCAAAAGGAAGTTAGAATAAATAGAAAGGGAAATTTTAGAACAACAAGTTCAATAGAAAGAATGGGGGTTTTCAGCCAAGTAATTCTTGCAACTGGTAACATGAAAAGAGATACCTGAATCCTCAACTAGCTCAGAGTATGCCTCAAAATTCTAGTCATGGTAGTTATTAGTAGTCCAATGCACCTTCTGTGAGAAGGAATTTCCTTAAGAATATAGGGTGTTACTCTTGTGGTCAACATGGTCATATTCTAGTTAACTATCCTCAGAAGTCTACCCCAGTAGCTAGCTATAGATAAGGCCACTTCAGAACATAGAGTAGGTGATGGAGGTATAACTTACTGAGTATTCACCACTCTAGACCATAGATAGGCTAATCATCAAGGTTCAGTCATCAAAACCCAAGGTTTGTTAAGAGGTATCTCTACCACTATTCTATTTGATTCAGGAGCAACAAATTATTTTATTTCTCCTTCTTTAGTAGAGAAATGTGGGCTAAAGGTAGTAAGGAAGAAAGATAGGTGGTAGGTTGAGCTAGCCTCTGGAAAAGGAATAACATCTGAATTTTGTGTTCAAGATTGCAAGTTAGGGCTAGGACCTTTCTCTACCTTGATAGATCTTTGATTGATTCTTTTAAGCTCATATGGAGTAGTTTTGGGTATGGATTTGTTAGATTCTCACAAATCCATTTTGGATTGTAGAAGCAAGAGCATTCAATGTTGAGATGATTTGGGAGAACCTAAGAAGATTATTGGGGTGCAAAGAACCATCTCTCTCTACATAATTTCCACAATGCAACTCAAGTGGTGCATGCGCAAAGAATTCTAATTGTTTGGAGTCTTAGTAGAAGACTTAGACAAAGAGGAGAGTAGGAATGTATCGCTACATCATCCCTTATTGCAAGAATTTTTGGATGTTTTTCCTAAGGAAATACTAGGAATACCACCCAAGAGGGATATTGACTTTTAAATTGAGTTAGTGCTAGTTACGGAACCCATCTCCATGGCTCCATACCGCATGACCACACAAGAACTTGGGGAACTTAAGCTTCAGTTGGAAGGGCTTTTGGAAAAAGGGTTTATTAGACCCAGCGTGTCACCATGGGGTGCACCAGTAATATTTGTGAAGAAGAAAGATGTGTCTCTCAGATTGTGCATCAACTATCATCAACTCAATAAAGTCATGATAAAAAATTGGTATCCTTTACCCCACATCAACGATCTATTTAATTACATGAAAGGAGAAAAAATATTTTCAAATATTGACTCAAACAACCTTCTGCACTAGATATTGCCACTATGATTTCACCATGGTACTGTTTAGACTAAAAAACACTCCTTCTGTATTTATGATCTTAATGAATTGGGTTTCAAAACCTACCTGGATAAAGTTGGGATAGTCTTCTTTGATGATATCTTAGTGTTCTCTAAAAATCCTAAGGAACATGAGATTCATCTTCACCAAGTATTGTAGTGCCTTAGAGAAATCCAACTCTATGCCAATGCAGAGAAGTGTAAATTTTTCAAACCGAGGTTAAGTATCTTGGCCACATAATTTTAGGAAATGACATCATTGTTGATCCAACCAAAATCCAAGCCATAGTGGAGTGGCCAACTCTGACTAACATCCCCAAAGTTCATAGCCTTATGGGACTAGCTAGTTATTATAGATGATTTGTCAGAGAGTTCTCTTGGATAGCTCATCCCATCACTTCCTTGCAAAGGAAAGGGAAGAAATTTGTATGGTTAGAAAAGTGTGAGGCTACTTTCTAGTGTTTGAAGGAATGACTAACTAGTGCTCTGATCTTGGTGGTTCTCGAACAATCAAGGAACTTCATAATATGTATAGATGCCTCACTAGAAGAAATTGGGGTGGTTCTTATATAAGAAGGGAAATTTGTTTCTTATGAATCTAGGAAGCTTAAAGATCATGAGCTCAAATACCCCACCCAAGATCTGGAGCTTGCAGCAATAGTGCATCCCTAAGTAAAATGGAGGCACTTTCTGTTGGGTCATAAGTTTGAACTCCAAATAGATCATCAAAACCTTCAGTATATCTTCTCTCAACCTAACCTCAATGCTAGCCAACACAAATGGATGGAATTCTTATGTGAGTATGATTTCAAAGTTAAGTACATCCAAGGGTAGAAGAATTTTTTGGTCGATTCTTTGAGAAGGTGTAGGCATAGTTTTTCAACACTTTATGTGAGCACATATTTAGAGAAGTGTATCACAGAGGCTCTTACTTATGATTCTTGGTATCAAGAGCTAAAAGAAGAGATAGAGTCAGGAAGACCCTTGGAGGGTCATTTTTTAGGATATTCCTTGGATACCCTAGGATTGTTGTGATAGTAGAACATAATTTATGTGCCCTTGTCAAGAGATCTTTGTGTGCTCATTCTTTCAAAAAGTCATGCAAGGCTCCCTACTCAGCACATCTAGGGGTAAAGAAGATCTATGTAGACCTATGTCAATTTTATTATTGGTCAAGAATGATGAGAGACATAGTAGACGATGTGGCAAGATGTTTGGAATGCCAGAGAGTTAAGGTAGAGCATCAACATCTAGCAAGTATTTTGCAACCTCACCTTGTACGAGAATGGAAATGGGACATTATTTCTATGGATTTTAGTGTGGGATTTATAGTTACCCCTTGGAGACATGATGCTATCATGGTAAAAGTTCATAGACTTACCAAGGTAGCATCGATAGCTAGAGTGTTTATGAAGGAAATTGTGAGACTCCAAGGAATTACTAGGAAGATCATATCTGATCATGATCCAATATTCACTTCTACTCTCTAGACTTCACTTTAGCACACTTTAGGGACTCATCTCAACTTTAGTTTGGCCTATCACCTTGAGACAGATGGGCGGACATAGTGAGTCAATCAGGTTCTTGAGAATATGCTCAGAATGTATGTTATGGATAGAGAGACCCAGTAGGAAGAATCTTTATATTTGGTGGAGTTTGCATATAATAATGGTTATCACAGTTCCTTAGGCATGTCTCCTTTTCAGGATCTTTATGGTATTTTGTGCCACACTCCTTTGAGTTGGGATCATTTGGAGGACATGGTACTTCTAGGTCTTGAGATGTTATAGGACATGGAGCAGTAGGTTAAGTGTATCAAAGAGCATATTTTGACAGCTCAAGATAGACAAAAGAAATATGCAGATGCTCATAGGACTGATGTACACTTCTCTCTTAGAGATAGAGTTTTTCTTAGGGTGTGCCCATGAAAGAGTCCAATCTAATATAGAAAAATGCTCCAAGTTGGCACCTCAATTTGTTGGCCCTTTTGAAGTCCTAGAGAGTATCAGACCAGTAGCTTATCAGCTTGCCTTGCCACTTGGCCTTGCTCATATTCATGATGTATTTCATGTTTTAGTTCTTAAAAAATATATTCCTAATGAGACTCATGTTTTGGATTGGAATGCATTACAGGTAGCAAAAGGGCAACTGGCTTTAGAACTGGTACATATTTTGCAGTAATAGACACTCACCCTCAGGGGTCGCACCATAGACCAGGAAAGGGTCCAATGGGACCCAAATGATGACTCCTCAACCACTTGCAAGGGTTTTGTTAGACTTAGAGATGCTTATCATTATTTATTTGTATCCTTCCAAGAGTAACCCTAACTCTAGGGGGGTGTAGACACGCAAAAATGGACAAGTGCTTTTAAATTGCAAAAACCAATAAAATGGCTCAAAATCATCAAAATACACTAATTCAATCAAAAAGGGATCAAATCATTAAAATGGACATAATTAAATCAATTTGGACAAAATCAATTAAAATCAAAGAAAAAATCAAATAAGGATGGTAAATAATTAAATCAGAGCTTAAAGGAGTGAAAAATACTACATAATTGATTTTAATGAATTGATTATATAGTTGTTTAAATCAAATACAAAAATGAACCTATTACCCTTACATGGATAAATTTAATTAATTAATTGAATTAATAATTCCTAATATCTTTCAACAAAGTTGAGCAACCAATGAGAATTGAGGACAAAAAGACACAAATCACTCAAAAAGAATGAATCTCAATCACTCATTCTAAAGTTTCAATCTCATCCACTCAATCTTGTCCTTTTGTCCAAAGCTTTGAGACAAACCTTTAAATTGTCCCCCCATTTATGAACAAAGTAAAGTATTTGACTCAACCAAAGGTAAATCATGATTACTTCACTCCACCCCCTACCCTTGGGAATTTACTATAATTATGAAGCATTTTGAGAGCAATTGATATCTTAGAAATTCATTTGCAAAGCATTGTTACTATAGGCAATTGAAGAGCATTCTAAGAGCAATTAAGAGCATTTAGAGCATTTACATGATACTTTTGTCAATTTGAGCTAGAATCATCATCATAGAAGCATTGCAGAAGCATTATAGCAGCATACATTCTCATTTTAGAAGTGTCACTAGTGGAGATTTGAGCTGAGAGCTTCACTTACCACCTCTTTCTAGAGAGCCATGAGATGCTATAGATCTTAGTTTCATTTTTAAATAGATTTGAATTGTATTTACTTTATAATTGTTGCTAATTTGATCTTAAATTCATGAAGGTGATTATCAAAATCACACAAATGGAACCCACCATGGGGCCCTAGGCCTCATTTTATCATTTTCATCATAATTTGCATGCTTGTATTGTCTATTTTCTATGAGTATTTTGCAGGAAACCGGTGAAGTCATGCTTTCGGGAGATTTGTTCACGCTTGCAGTCATTTTACTGCCAACTACAATCTCTATCCTGATGCCTGTTAACTAAAGATTCATGCTTGGCATACAAATTCTATATGGTCTTGAGTACTTTGTAGTCACCTACAAATTATACACTCACGACTGTGAGATTAATGCATTAAGCTTTTGGTGCTTAAAGTCACGCTTGTGACTCAAGAAGTATCACTTTGCTACAATCTATTATCGCCTATCTTTATGCTTTGCTTTTCCATTTTAAATAATAGTCACACTTATAATCTTTCAATTCATGCTTACTGTTATTAAATTATCTCTTAGCATAAATCATTTTCTGCAAGTTTAAGTTCTATTAACACTTTGTGGTAAATTGTTCACACCTGTGTAATTTTTAGTATTGCTTGTGTCGCTTTCTATCAGTAAAGTTACACCTGCTAACAATTCATTCATGTCAATTAGCTGGACAATGTCACCTGCTACATGTTGTTAAATTGATTAAGTCATTTTTCTAACTCTTTGTTTACATGATTTGATAGTAAATGAGTAATCATAAGAAAGTACAAAAGCTGGAAAGAAGATTTAATCAAGAAGGAAAGGTTTTAGTAAAGAAGATTAAGAAGGAGAACTTTGAGCACATTAAGGATTTTCTTGAGACCACACAAGAGGAGGACAATCAGGTATTTTAGAATTATCTTGCAATTGTTGAAGCCTATAAAATGAAATTTATCTCTTTAAATTGGATTTTTAGTCCTTAAATCAAATTTTCCTTTGAAAGTTTGCAAATAAGTTCTCTAAACTTCATAGACAATTGTTGCTTCATCAAATTTTTTATTTTGGTTTCCCCTCATTTTGAATGGTTGTCTTGGACTAACTTGTTGGAGGAGGGAGTAGGAACTATCGCCACTAGGTGAGTAAAAGAAAGCAAAAAAGGCAAAAAATCATAAAAAAGCCCCTAGCCATTGCTAGCTACAAAGGAAAAGGTATTCATCGAATCAAGCTTGCACTTGCATAAATTATGGCATTCATTGAATTTTTCTTAATTAAAATAAGGAATTTGACCAAACACCTCAATTATAAGAATCTCTTTGTTATGAGATTGTAAAAGAACTTTGTTGCTTGAGTGTTTGAGGAACTAAAGGGAAAGTTAGGGATATGCTCTTCACCTTTTAGGTGAACCAAATTCCCAAAATCTTAACCTTAATTCCATTTTCCTTGCTTTATATGAACATGCTAGTTAAAATAGAGAATTAGTGGGCTCGCATCCCAAGTTTTACCTTAACAAGGTTGGTGAGAGGGATAGCCCAAAGTGGGATACACTCACTTTTGCTGTGGGAATCCAACCCACTATAAAATGAAACACATGCATACTTAATGGCATGTGTAACAAATGGATTTTAATTTTTTTGAATTTCCTTTAGTAGTCTTCATAGA
Organism: Chamaecyparis obtusa; assembly: GCA_027943335.1. Classification (NCBI taxonomy): domain Eukaryota; kingdom Viridiplantae; phylum Streptophyta; class Pinopsida; order Cupressales; family Cupressaceae; genus Chamaecyparis; species Chamaecyparis obtusa. The sequence goes on along the minus strand of BSBK01006126.1, from coordinate 338,000 downwards.
TTACGCAAAATCATACCTTGGTGCATGTGGGAAACCCCTGAACATACTTGGGGGATGAAAGTTTAAGATCTATTTGAATGGAATCCATAATAAATCTTGGATAAAGTAGCAAGACTACCTTTTAGAGCCATATTAAGAGCCAAATTTGACTTTAGGTAAGCTTCTTGGAATTCTTTCTTGTGTTATACTTGTGGAAACGATCGAGAATATACACATTAGATTGTTTTAGGGACATGATGAAAAATTGATGTGTGTGTTGAGATTGTTTTTTATTTTCAAACAAGAAAATTTCAAAGGACTTGATCTTAAAAGCTTAAAAAATTCAAAATTTTACAACCTGGTTAGAGAAGTGTCACCTGTGCACAAAATAATCCTGCTTAGCAAAGGTTCAGTCATGCCTGTGACTTTTATGAAAATGTGTATCAAAAGTGAAGTCACACCTAGAACATGATGAATCATGCCTATTGAAATTGGAAAATCACCTATCAATAGGAAAGTGTTGCCTACATACCTACAGTGTGCAACCTAACAATATACCAGTTCACACGTATGCAAAATTTAGTCATGCCTATGCTCAGGTCAGTGATGCCAAAAAATCTAAAAGGAAAAATAGAGAATATTTGTAGGGGGGGTAAAAAAAATTTGATCATATATTTGAGTACCCTTTTCCATGTTCTTACAGCTCCAACCTTTAGTCTAGTCAAAACTCCTGTTCTACACAATTTTTGTAAATTTTACAAAGGATTTGGCCAAGGGCATGATTGATTCTTGTTTTCCAAGTGGTTTTTTCATGCCTTCTTTTACTAGATCCTACTACATCAAGAAAACTCTACAAGAAGATGGAACTTACTTAAGACAAGAGCTCCCTTACCTAGGAGATGATTCTACCACTCCAAGAATACCCCAAAAATAACTCAAACAAGAAGTGGAAGATAACATGATGTACTATGGTAGCTTGGGTAATAAAATTAATAGTGGCATTGACCCAAATAACCAAGGTGATGCAAATAATGGGGGCATTGACATGAATAATCAAGATAACACCAATAGTGGAGGGGTGAATCAAAACACCCAAGGAATTGATACCACTCACTAAAGAAATAATACTGAAACCACTACTGATGATGCCACCAATGAAAAATTTGATGAAGCTTTTCAGTGCCCCTATTTCTTAAGACTCGTGGAAAAATCAATGGCAAGAGATAAAGAGAAATATTTCATGGACCTAGCCCGAGCAGGTCTCAAGCTTCCACAAGATTATGATGTGAATCAACTAAAACCACCCGAAGTTGAAGAAAATTCCATTGACATTATGAACAAGTAGTTTAAGGTATTTCAAATGCAATTGGATACAATCAAGAAAAGTGGGGCTCCTAAACCCTTTTCTATCGAAGCATTGTGCCCATTCCCATTTGATAAAATTTTAGTAATGGCACCATTCTTGATTAATGTAGTGTTTTCCAAATATGACAAGTATGAAGGAACATTGGATCCACAAGATCAATTGTGGGAGTTTTGTGCATTGAGCTTAGAGTTCATGCATGATACCACCTATTTAATGAGACTATTCCCTAGAAGCTTAGGAGGCATGGTTATGGTGTGGTTTTCTAAGTTACCCTCCGACATAAAGACATTTGAAGAATTAGCTTCAAAATCCATGGCCCATTACTCATACAACATCAAGCATGAGGTCATGATGATAAAATTATGCAATACTGAACAAAAAGATGGAGAGGCATTCCTCACTTTCTTACAAAGGTGGAGGATAGTATTTGTGAGGTATCCTAGGAGTGTGCCCGAGAATGAAAAAATGGATATATTCATAAATAGTTTGATCATCGAGATGAACTATCGATTCAGAATGCAATGTCCCAAGACATTTCAAGACCTCATAGAAAAAGGAGTAACAATAGAAGAAGTGTTGGTTAAGAGTGGAGAACTAAAATTGTATAAAGATAACAACAACAACTCTAACAACAATAACTCCAACAATGGTACCAATCAGAATAAGAATTGGTTTGATAGAAATAATTGGCATAAAAAAACAATAAAGGAATAGTTAATGATGGGTTCATTGATTCTAGAAACTTGAAGGTAACTCCATTTTATCTTACAAGAACACCTAATCAGGTGAATAATGCAAAATAGACCTCCAATGAACCTTCCAACAATAATGCTAATAGTGGCAACCAAGGAAATAATAAGAGGAGTAATAAATTTGATAAATTTTTGGTGCCAACTACTCAAAGGAACTTCACACCCTAGAGTGAACCCCTCCAAAAGGCACTAAAGACCCTCATAGCTAATAATATTATTGCTCTACCTAACATTCAGCCTTATGAGCCACACAACAAGCCTAGTTGGTGGAGTGCCAATAACCATTGTGAGTACCATAGAATTCAAGGGCACACAACAAATTAATGCTTGCAGCTAAAGAATATAGTGCAAGACTTAATCAATAATGGCATAATCACCATTGATGGACCTCAAAGAAATGAAGACCATATGATGTTCAAACAACCCTTGTATAAACATGACAAAGTTGAGTCATCCAATGGTAAGAAACAAAGTAGAAATAACATTAACTTTGCACCACCTTATGATAACATTGTGAATGCTATAATAATCAAGGAATAGCCCCAAAAAGAGACATCCAATGTTATTACTAGAGGCCAAACTTCAAGGATTACCCTACAAGGGGTTGCTCCTAAAATTATTAGCACTCCATAGTCCAACATTGTGATCAAGCAATATTCTACAGTAGCAAAACCGTATAGCTTGGTAGACCAGCTACAAAGAACTCCAACACAAATCTCTATCTTAGAGCTATTGAAGCTATCCCCAAACCATAAGGAAATTTTAGAAAAAGCTCTAGTAGAGACAAATGTTCCTACTAACTTAGAAGAGGGGAAGTTCCAAAACATGGTAGGTCATCTCATTGAACCTCACTACTTGTCATTCTCTAACCAAGATGACATGTCTATTACTCATCCCCAAAACCTACCATTGCATATAAAGGTCTTGATTGAATGCCATAGAGTCAAAAGAGTTCTCATTGATGGAGGAGTCGGCCTTAACATTTTCACATTAATTATTGTTAAATCCTTAGGGTTGTTTGAGTCTTACATTGACCCTATGAAAAGAATCACCATAAAGGCTTATGATGAAGCTGAAAGGGCCTCTAAAGGCATGATCGTATTTCTCATCCAAGTGGGAACTATCAAAAAGGACACCAATTTTCAAGTATTGGACACAAAGTTAACTTATAATATTTTGTTGGGGAGACCATAGATTCACGAGATGCAAGCAGTCCCATCCACGTACCACCAATGCATCAAATTTCTATATATGGGTGAAGAAATTATGGTTGGATGGGACTCAAATCTGTTCCAATATTGCAATGCACTCAAACACCTTGATGAGCTATTTATTCCACATTACCAAGAAGGAATCATTCAAAGAGCTACCATTGAAGATACCAAAATGGATGATCCCAGGATAACATGAAGTGCTACTTCAAAGGGAAAGGAAAAGATGAGCTACGAGGGTCCAACTCCAAATGAAGATTTATACCAAGCACCTAAATTAGACGTAATACTCTACAAACCCACTAGAGAAGAAAAAGATGAAGCTAAAAAGGATAACTACAAGAAAATGAGTGAGATGATGGAGGCATTTGACAAACAATGCAAAATTAGTTCCAAAGGAGTAGGGGAATACTCTATTTCCCTATTCAACATGCCCACATCTCCAAGAATGCATGGTAAACCATCAAAAGAACACTTACCTCATAAGTATAACTCTTACTTCATAAGAGAGAGTGACAAAGAAACATTCAACAAGGAGGAGAATGAAGTTCTTCAATGGCTTTATCATGATGAAGAGGATACCTCAAGCACTCCCATAGAAAGAATCCAACATGTTAATATACAAACTGATCAATATGGGAAAGGGTTTGAGATAATGCAAAAAATGGGATACAAGGGAAGAGGACCCTTAGGCCAAAGGAATAGAGGTTTACTAGAACCCATTGAACCTACTTGGAGGGAAAAAGAAGAAAGATCTAGAGTAGGCTACCAATACAAAGGTGAAAGCTCTATCCCAATGCAAGATTTCTATCCTCAAGTAAATGTCTTAGAATTTGATGGAGATAGTGATGACTCTTAGGATTATGAGTGGGATACTCTACCTAATGAATCATGTCAAGATAAAGAAGTAGTTACAATACATACTTATGCAAAGATCGCAAGGCAAGAAACTCAAGTCAATGAATAGCCTAATATACAAGGTCTTAACATAGGACAAGAACCTACTAATTTAGCATGGATAGATATATTTTGGATGCCTTCAGAGGAGGGAGATTCAAATGTTAGTTTTAATTTGCTTGTGGCTTTTCCCATGCTATTTCCCATAGAAGTCAACAAGGACTCAAGTGAAGGGGATTTCAACCCTTCTTCCATGGACCATCTTGAGGAAGCTCGCGTTATAGATCTAAATGATACAATGTACGAACCCTCAAATGAAGTCATGTTCATAAACCTAATTGATGAAAACTTGCCTAATGAAACCTTATCCTTGATAAATCCCCATCTTATTGATTGGGACCAAACCGAGCCAAGTGACTTGCTTTATTTTCCAAATGACCAAGCAAAAAACCAATACTTTAACGTGGTTGAGCCCTCTTTCACCAATGAATTTGGACTAAACATGAAAGAAGTAGTGGGGGTTCAATCTCTTAGTCAAAAGAAAAAAATGAAAAAAAAAAAAAGAAAAAGAAAAGTTGTAGTGATGAAAACCACTATGTGGTAGCACTAGAACCCAAAAAAGTAAAGATAAAAGATGTTTCCTTTGGTGAAAACCCAATTGTGGCATCAAAGGAAGAGAGATTGGATACTCTAGTAGAGCATGAGGAAGAAAGGTTGCCTATACTCATAGAGCTGACATAAAAGGTCAACATTGGGACATAATTAGATCCAAAATGTATACAATTGGTAGCATCACTTACACCTTTAGAAAGAGAGGATTTCATCAAGATTTTCCAAGAACAACAAGTGAACTTTTCATGGTCATATGCCGACATGCCTAGATTAGATCCTAACTTTATAATGCATCATTTGAATGTTAGACCAAGGGTTAAGCCCGTCAAATAAAATTTGAGGAAAATGCACCCACATATAACTCTCTTAGTCAAGGTGGAATTAGAAAAATTGTTGAAGGTGGGATTCTTAAGGGAAATATCTTATGTTGAATGGATATCTAACATTGTACCAGTCACAAAACATGACAAATCCATTCGTGTATGCATGGATTTTCAAGATTTAAATCTTTCTTGTCCTAAGGATGGCTTCCCACTTATGAACATTGATGCAATAGTTGACTTGACGGTGGGTCATTCCATGTACTCCCTAATGGATGGTTTCATTAGATATAATCAAATCAAAATTGCACTTGAAGACCAAGAGAAGACTACCTTTGCATGCCCTTGGGGAACCTTTTGTTGGAATGTCATGCCCTTCGGCCTTAAAAATGCTAGGGCCACATATCAAAGGGCCATGACAACTATCTTCCACAACATGATGCACACCTTTTTAGAGGATTATGTGGATGACATATTGTCTAAGTCCCACAAAAGAGAGGAACATCTACAAATTTTGAAAAGGATATTCATTTGGTTGTAGCAATTCAAAGTCAAATTAAACCCAAAGAAATGTGCCTTTGGTGTCCAATCTGGAAAATTACTAGGCTATATAGTTTCAGCCAAAGGAATTAAAGTGGACTCGGAGAAAGTACAAGAAATAATGAATATGGAGATACCAAAGAACATTAGCCAAATGAGGTCCTTACAAGGCAAAATACAATCCATAAGAAGGTTTATTTCTCAATTAGCTAAAAAATGTCATTCCTTCACAAGGTTGCTACATAAGGATACTATGTTCATCTGGGATGAAGAATGTGATCAAGCCTTCACATTATTGAAGACCTATTTGATAAATCCACCTATCCTAATGCCACCAATCAAGGGAAAAGAATTACTTCTATACATATTTGCTACAAAAAGATCTCTAGGAGTGCTTTTGGTGCAAGAGGATGAACAAGGAAAGGAAAGGGCAATCTACTATTTGAGTAGGACATTGATCAAATATGAACTTAACTATACATTCATGGAAAGGGCTTTCCTAGAAGTTTTTTTTTCATCTCAAAAATTAAGACATTATATGTTGATGCATAAGGTAATGTTGATTGCCAAAATTAATCCTCTCAAGTATTTATTAAGTAAAATTTCCTTAACAGGTAGGATAGAAAAGTGGGTTATGATATTGAGTGAATTTGACATTGATTATGTCGATAGAAAAGCAATAAAAGGACAAGTGATAGAAGATCACTTAGCTGAAAACCCCATGACTTCTACAAAAACTATTCAAGTGGAATTTTTGGATTCTGCCATTGTAAACATAGAAGAAAAATCATGGCTATTATACTTTGATGGCTCATATACTTAGGGAGGCTTTGGGGCTGGCATATTATTGGTCACTCCTCAAGGTTACACCATTCCTAAGTCCTAAAAACTCTTGTTTCCATGTAAAAATAATATAGCAGAATATGAGGCACTAGTCATAGGCATCAAAATGGCTTTAGAGTGGAACATCATAGAGCTACAAATATATGGAGATTCTCAACTCATCATCAATCAAGTCAACAATGAATATAACACTAAAGATGAAAATTTGATGCTATATAAGACCATGATTGATGGATGGAAGAAGTATTTTTCCTTGATAAATTTTGAGTAGATTCTAAGAGAGAAAAATAGAGCAGCTAATGCCATGGCCACCTTGGCTTCCTTGTTACAAAAACCAGATCAAAATGAGAAGTACAAGTTCTTGGTGGAGTTGGTGAAACCAGCATTCGACCTTCGTAAAACCCAAATTGTTGCCTCATTACATGGACATGAATCACCTTGGTACAACCCTATATATACATATCTCAAAGACCAACTGCTACCTCTAGACCAAACCTGTGCCCAAAAACAAAACTTCATACACCAATCAGCTCATTACATAATCCTCTTAGAAACATTGTATCGTAAAGGTCTTGATGGGATATTACTTAGGTGTCTAGAGGAGGAAGAGTCTAAGTTAGCTTTGCATGAAGTTCACGAAGGCATTTGTGGGTCACAGTTAAGTAGTTTAAACCTAGCTAAGAAGATCCTTCACTTAGGGTATTTATGGAAGACATTAGAAAAATATGCTTGCCACTTTGTTAGGATATGCAACAAATTTCAATATCATGGTGACATGATACATGAACCAGCACAAGAATTACACCCATTTGTTATGCCATGGCCCTTCTATCAATGGGGGTTTGATTTAATTAGCATCATACGTCCACCCTCTTTGAATGGTCACAAATACATCATAACTGCAACAGAGTATTTCATTAAGTAGGTCAAAGCGGTTCCTTTGATCATGACAACGAGTAAACAAATTTGCATGTTCATCTTGAACCACATTATTTGCAGATATGGGATTCCTCATGCCATAATAATAAATAATGGAAAGCAATTTAAAAATAAGGACATGGATGAACTTTGTGCTACATTTCATATCACTCACCATTCTTCATCCATCTATTACCCTCAGGGAAATGGGCAAGCTAAAGCCATAAACAAGAACATCTTGAACATCTTGAAGAGATTGGTCAATAAATTGAGAAGAGATTGGAATGTGCAAATTAATCTAGCATTATGGGCCTATAGAATGAGCATTCAGACACCTATGGGAGCCATGCCATTCTCATTATTCTATGGGGCCAAAGAAGTTCTACCATTAGAGGTTGAAATCTAGTCTTTATGCATGTTATTACAAGGGTTGATCACAGTCTATAGAGTTGCTAGAGTTCAACAATTGGAGTTGCTAGAAGAACATCAAAGAGAAGCTTATGAGCACCTGAAAGTGTATCAAAATAGAATCTTGAGGAACTACAATAAACTTATCAAACTGAGGGTCTTTCAGGTAGGAGACTTAGTGTTAAGAGAAAACCAAAAGAATTAGGTTGAAAGAGAGAAGAAAGGGAAATGGGAGGCTAATTGGCTTGGCCCATTCATCATAGTGTCTTTGTTTGGAATAGGAACCTATAAGTTATCAGATTGTGAAGGAGAGGAACTCCAAGAACCCATCAACAACATTCATCTCAAAAGGTTCTACACATGAGGGAGATGAAAGAGTATAAAGAGTATCAGATGAGGAGCATCATATTTATTGCACATAGCCAAAGATATCTTAAAAAATACAAAAAAAATTGAAAAAAAAAAAGAAAAATACAAAAAAAAGAAAAAAAAGAGAAAAAGTGCCTTGGTGAAAACCTAGAAATAGGCTCCTTGGTATCAAAAAAAGAAAAAATCCAAAAGGTGAAAACTTGGTAAACAAGCACCTTTTGTTCCCTTAAGTTTGTCTTTCCTAGTCACATATGTCCATATTGCATTTCCAACATCCCATTTGTAAAACTGCCATTCCATCTACCATTGGTACATAGTCATAATAAAGCCTTTCAGTCGCATTGTTGCATTGCCTATCAGCCCTAAGTTTGTCACATGATCACATTTATCACTTGGGGGTAGAAGAGGGTTGGAAACTTGGTACCAAATGGATTCAATAAGTGCTATAATCAGTCACATTAGAGAGAGATTTATCAGAGTTTCACTAGAGTGGAAAGTTTATTTAACCTTTAATGGATATCATTGTTCAAAACCTAAGTATTTTGTCCTACAAATTGATCCATGAGCCTTCATTGAATTTATAATTTGGGATTAAAACTTGACAAAACACCTTAAAGATTAAAATGCTTGGAAACACTTTTTGAAAATCATGAAACATTGCCAAACACTTGAAGCTTTCTTTTGATAATTTTTATGAAATTGACTTTTTATCACATCTTTTGACCTAATCGATGATGTTTCAACTAGATTAGCCATGAGAGAGATATGATATTTTATTGCCTTTGAGTGATTGTTTTGAGGAAGATTCATCAACTTATGAGAGTTTATCTAATGACATGGTCATCAAAGAACCATCAAGGACTATCTCATAAGAGGAGGGATTGACCTTTTCTTGTTTACACAAATGGATCCCTTGGCTATTTAGATCTTCCATATCTTAATAACAAAAATCCACTTGCAACATTGAATTTGTAAACACCAGTATTCATACTCCCATAGTTTGGTCATCCAACTAGTGAGGGTTGTACTTGGTTCAAAAATAGGTTATCAAAAGAGATAAAAAGTGATATTCATATCATCATGATGTGGTTAGTGATTATTGTACTATCTTTCCAATCCCAAAATGCTCAATGATGAAAATTTATCTCCATGGCATTTCTTTGCTAAAAGCTGATGACACTTAGGTTGCATTGCATTATCATGTTAGATTAATTGCATTTGTTTGTGGTTAATTTTCCAAGGGAAAAGTGGGTACATCAATAATCTTGGTTAGTCAAAGCATTAAAGAAATGAGGGATTCAATCAATTATCCTACTCTTGATCAGATAAAAAAAACAAAGCAATGAGATTATCCTTTGCATTCATGCATAGCATTAATCATTAATCATTATCCATATACGAAAGAGAGAAAAAGAAAACATCCATACATCATTTACATACAAATAGCTAAGGATAGAATTGCATCCATTGAAAAATTCCAAAAACATAGGGGCATTCACATATGCATTTCCATAAAAGATTTTGCATCCATACATTGAGAAATAGGGAAATATTGCCATACATCATTGCATCAGTTGTCTATACCATAAAATAAGATAATTGCATCCATATCATAAATCAAAGTAAATGCATAACACATCATATAGTTGTATAAAAGATGTCATACAAAGTGATACATCAAATGGTCTAATCAATCAAAAAACATGGCATGTGATACAAGGACATCAACAATGAGTGAATCCTATCATCAATCAATCAAGATCCTATAGGACCAGATCCATTTGGACCTCTACCATCCTGTGGGTGAGGAGCCTGAGAAGTATTCACTCTACTCTATCACTGAACCATAGCAGACATGAACTACTATATCAAGGAGGAAACCTGATCTAAATGCCCAACAATAGTGGATATATCTATCCTCATAGCTTGAACCTCTTGTACTACAGTACCAATAGTAGAAGCATCCTATGAACTCTATCCCTGATCCTGTGGCTGTTGATCCTATGTAGGCACCTACTGTGCCAGAACCTGATCCTGTTGTATGGGAACATCATCTTGCTAAGCCAAGGAAACTCTCTGCAACTAAACCAAAAGATCCAATCCACCTGGAATCTTCCTAGAAGCCTCAACATGAGCATGTCTCTCTTGTCTCTGATGTCTATGAGCTCTATGCTATCTATCTACTGCTCTAGGATGCCTATCAACTACATCATCATGTCCTCTAGAATGATCTCTATCCCTCGCATGACCACCTCTCACCCATACTCAACCAATAGATGGAGGATCTCTCTATCCTCATTGTCTCTACCATCTACCACCACCACCTCCATCACCACCACCATCATCACCCTGACCTAGGACAGGCTTTCCTAGATCAGTTAAAAGAGTGAACCTATTGCGAGCCCACCAATCTACAAACTCATGAGACATACCTATATCTACCACACTAGGAAGCATCTCCCACATGCAGTAAGCCATACCAACAATTTGATCCAATGCAAACTAATAATCAATGAGAGGACCCCACAGTGATCTCTTTTCCTGTACCTGAGCATATAATGTTTTACCCTATGGCATATCCTATATCCAACCATACTGTCTAGAAACTCTACCAAAGAAGAAGTACTCAATAATGGTAGTAGTGTGACCAATCATCCAGTGAGGGGTAAACATGTATGGTAACTAATCATCATCCTCTCTCTACTGCTCACAACCCTTGTATGGTCTCCACTGAACCTGATCAAGATGATTACTCTATCACCACCAGTAATCTAGATGACCCAAATGATGCTGCACAACCTATTAGAAATTAAAGTCCACCAAGATAACAAAGAGTGTGGGGTTGAATTAGTTATCAGATAAATATAACTTTTATCAACTTCAACAACATTAAACTATGTAAGAAATATAATTACCAACCATAGAAAGATATTCATACACAATAACACAATGACAAAAGATATGTTGACTAGGGAACCTCTTGATCAAAGAGTAAACCCCAGTGGGAATGATTCCCACAAAAGATGCATTAATATGAATATTCCTTGTGAAATGATGGACTCCATTAGGATTCTTATGAAATACATTTAGTACATATGAATCCCTATTAGGAGATTTTGAATCCCTGTTAAAAGATTCTAACCCTATTAAGAGTTATGGAAGATAGAAGGACCCACTGCCCAAATAGCTTCAGGGTAAGATCACTAAACACACTATCCAAATAATCTTTGTATTACTCAATAGAACAATATGTTACCTCTTCTCTAACTATGCCAAACCGTACTCACTATTACACTGGATCTCAATTTCAAATTTCTGTACTTCGCATGTCTTCCTTCACAATTCATTTTCAAATTTAGCTCTTTTCTTCACTTCATATTCATAAACTACTATCCTCTTCTACATAAAAACAAGGAAACACATTCCTTCCTTTATACCACACTCAAATAATTACAAATGAGTCAGCATACAACTACAAAATAAAAGTTTCCACATGCTACATTAAAATTACAAAAAGCTGTCAACTTTTAAATACAATAAATATTCATTCATGTTACCTTGACATTTGCAATTTTATCCACATCACTATTAATGTGTCTTCAACTTACCTTTAACTTCACAAAACCATATTCCATCCCGATTAGGAGATATCATCCAATTTCCACAAATCACTTCTCAGGAACACTGCCTGAATACTACTTCCACCAAAATGCTCATAACTTCCATGAATAAAAGAATTATATTTTGTGCTCTTAACCATAGGCATATAACATATCAAAGAGTATATCCTCAACATCACATAACTCCAACTACAATAACCCATGTGTTCTAATTCAAACTCTATCTTCTTCTCAACAAGTATTCAGAAGATCACTGTGTTGACATCAATGACAATCATAGTCATGAATGGAACAAAAACTACTATAGATTGGCTGCCAAACATTAGCATTCATTCCTAACAATCTCCCTCATTGGTATTGATGGAAACATAGATTAAAAAAAATCCAATTTTCCAAAAATCCAATACTGCAACACTGCTGCTTCAAATCCTCTTAATCATTCAAATCTTGCTTCATTTTCATATTCATAAAGTACAAATAGTTTTTTCATGTACACTTCTCCCGCATTGACATCAATGATAAAAATTTCATCACTATGTCAACAACAACTCCAATTTTAAAAGGCACTATTCAAAAAATGTATTCACTAGAGTCCCCATGACTTAGCTCAGATACACATACTCCCCCATAGAGGAAGTACACACATCTAGACAAGAAGAAAGATAAGGCTCATATACCACTAGACAGATGCAACCAATTGCATCACTTCTCAAAAGTAGGTTGGGGCATAACCCCAAGAATACCTCTCAGATACTCAAATGTATCCTTAGGCAAAGGCTTTGTAAATATATCAGCTATGTACTCCTTTTTACTTATGTACTCAAGTCTAACTTATTTCTCAACAACTTTCTCTCTTACGACATGATACTTGATCTCTATATGCTTTTTCTAAGAAAGTAATATAGGATTCTTAGACATACTAATTGTGCTGGTATTGTCACAATGTATGACAATAGGTTCAACAAAATTTATTCAGATATTCTTCAACATTTTCTTCATCCAAATTATTTGGTTACAATTGTTTGCTGCTGCTACATATTCTACTTCTGTTGTGCTCTGTGAGATACAATTCTACTTCTTTCTTAGCCAAGAAACCAATCTTCCTCCAAGGAAAGATTCTCCACTGCTAGTGTTTTTATTATCATCAACACTGCCTCCCCAATCAACATCTATATATGCACATAGCGTAAAATCATCAAATTTTTCATACCACAATCCATAGTCCATTGTGCCTCTTAAATATCTCAGTATCCTCTTTACTGCCACATAATGTGATTCTCTAGGTTCAACTTGAAATCTTGCTACAATTCCAACTAAATGTGCTATATTAGGTCTTGTATGTGTCAAATACTACAGTAGTCCAATCATGGATCTATAATTCTTCTGTTCCACTGTAGGAGTCTCATTTGTGCTAGATAACTTATGTCCAGTTACCATAGGTGTTCCAACTGGTTTACAATTCTCCATTCCAAATATTTTCAACATGTCATTTAGGTACTTTTTCTGACTTACAAAGATACCATTCTTTGTTCTATGTTATCTATAATCCAAAAAAGTATTTCATTTCACCAATCATACTCATTTCAAATTTAGTCTTCATTTCATGACCAAATTTGTCACTATCTTCATCTTCTCCTCCAAAAATAATGTCATCAATGAAAATAGCTATAACCAACAAACCATTCTCATTTTCTTTTGTGTATAGATTGCTATTAGTTGTTCCTTTTGTAAATCCAAACTTTAACAAATACTTGTCCAATCTTGCATACCAAGTTCTAGGTGGTTGTTTTAGTCCATATAAGGCTTTCTTTAGTTTACATACCATGTCTCCTTCTTGAGTCAAAGGAAAACCTTCAGGCTGCTCAATGTAGACTTCTTTTTCCAATTCTCCATTCAAAAATGTTAACTTCACATCCATCTAATATACTTTGAATTTCTTGTAAGCTGCATAGGCCAAAGCCATTCTTACTACTTCAATTCTTGCAGTAGGTGCAAAGGTTTCTTCATAGTCAATTCCTTCTTGCTATGAGTATCCTTTACATACCAATCTTGCTTTGTTTCTTACTAATTCTCCATGTTCATTCATCTTGTTTCTGAATAACCATTTATTTCCAATAACATTATTGTCTTTAGATCTAGGGACTAATTCCCATGTCTTGTTCTTTTCAATCTACTCTAGTTCTTCTTTCATAGCATTAGTCCAAATTTCATCTTCACATGCTTCACTAGTAGTTTTAGGTTCAATTTGAAAAATCAAACATAACTATTCTTATACCTTATTCTGAGTTAGAACTCCTCTTTTGATGCTACCAATAATTTTTCCAATAGGATGATTTCTTAACAAACTCTTGCTAGGTGTCACTGTCTCAGATCTCACTTCAGGTGTAGGCCCTTTAATGACTTCACTATGGCTTTCATTCAACAAATACCTGTCAATTTCATAAAATAATTTAGTAGATCCATTGTTAGGTTTAGGATGAGCTTCTTCATCTGATTTATAATCAAGCATTCTTTCCTGAATTTTGAACTTTTCATCAACTTTAACATTTTCCCTTTCAACAATATTCTTAGTTCTTTTATTGTAACATCTATAGGATTTTCTTTTCAAAGAATATCCAAGAAATATACCTTCATCACTTCTAGGATAAAAATTTCCAATATCATCATCTCTTTTTATATAACATTTTCTTCCAAAAATTCTAAAATACTTAACTAAGGGTGCATGTCCAAACCATAATTCATAAGGTGTCTTGTCTATGTCTGCTCTAATTTGTACTTTGTTCATTGTATACACTATTGTGTTCACTACTTCTCTCTAGAATATCTTCACCAAATCATTCTCAAATAACATAGCTCTTGCTACTTTAGTCACTGATCTATTCCCTCTTTCTACAATACTCTTTTGTTCAGGTGTTCTAGGGGCTGAGAACTGTCTCTTAATGCCATTTTCTTCACAAAAGGTGTTAAACTCTCTAGAAGTAAATTCTCCACCTTTATCAGATCTCAAAGATTTAATCTTCATTCCAGATTCATTCTCAACTTTATTCTTAACAATCTTAAACTTATCAAATTCTTCATATTTTTCTTTAAGAAATGCAATCCACATCATTCTTGTAAAATCATCAACAAGAATCATAAAATACCTTTCTCCATAGAATCCTCTAGTCCTTGTAGGACCACTCAAATTTGTATGGACAATTTCCATCTTTTCTACAGATGTAAACTTCTTACTAGAAAAAGAACTTCTCTTCTATTTAGCCATCACACATTCTTTGCAAATCATGTTAGTAGGCTTCATAATTTTAGGCAAATCTCTTACTGCAAATGTAGTACTTTCACAATGTTGTCAAAGTTTATATGACAAAACCTTCTATGCCATAACCAATTGTCATCAATTTGAGTAATCAAAAATGTCATCTCAGTAGGATTCAACTGAAATACATTACCTTTGGTTCTAGATCCAGTTCCAATCAGATTTCCATCTTTATCTTTTATCACACAAGTTTTCTCAGTAAACCAAACTTGATATCCCTTATCAACTAACTATCCAAAACTGAAAAGATTATGTTTCAATCCATCCACAAAATAGACATCATCAGTATTAGTCTTTCCATGAAGAGTAATAGATCCTATACCTTTAATCAAGCAAGGTGCATTTTTTCCAACTCTAACAACTCCTCCATCATATTCATTTAACTTTATGAACTTTTTCATGTCTCTAGTCATATGATGTGAACAACCACTATCTATAATCCAATCATCTTTCTTTTCAACTTGAGAAATTGAGGCTTTTTCTTCCTTAACATCAGTTTTAGAATTTTCTTCTTTAATTACTACAAATGCTATGTCATCATTATTCTCATTATCACTTTCTCTTAAAGTTATCTCTATACTAGCTTCAAGATCTTCATCATTATCATAATCAGATTCCTTAGATCTTCTAGGTTTGAAATTGTTTCCGTACTTTTTAACTCTCTTAGGACATTTAGATGCAAAATGACCGTATTCTTGACAAGTCCAACATTTACAATTTTTGTAACCATTTGGTTCTCTCTTCACAAGAAAGGAAATACCTTCTTCAATCTTCTTGTCTTCTTCATTTCTAGATCTACTACTTTTAGCATAATCTCCGCTCACACTGATGCTTCTTGACAAAGTAGGGTGATCACTAAGAGCACTGAATGTTGTCTCCATTCTAGGTAAGTCTCCTAATAACCTCAGGCTCATCCCTGCTACTTCCAATCTTCCAAGAAGAGTCTCTCTTGTAAATTTTGTAGTACAAGGTATAACTTGTTCAATCATCTATGTTGTCTACTTAAATATAGGATTCAATGTCCTCATAATTTTCCATATCACTTCATTCTCTCTCTTTGTTCCTCCAGAAGATTTTATACCTATAATAATTTCTGATATTCTACCAATATAGCTTCTCATAGATTCATCTTCCAGCATTCTTATATCTTCAAATGCACATATCCAATTATGTAATCTAAATCTTTTTACATGTTCATCACCTTCAAAATTAGAGTGTAAAGCTTTCCAAATTTCATGAGATTTTTTCAAACATTTTACCTAACTGTACTCATTCTCTGGAAGGGCTGTCAAAAGTGCTTCTCTTGCAAGTATGTTACGCAGGAATAGATCTCTCTCATCAGTAGTACATGTTTCAAGATTATCCTCTTCAATGATAGTCTTATCATTCTTTGTAATCAACTAATAACCTAGTGCTAAACATAGTACGTGTGTCTTCATCTTTTCTTTCTAGCTGTCAAAATTTACTCCATAAAACTTAGGGATTTCTTTCTTGAAATTCAACATCGATCTCCTTAAGCTGTTAAATTTTTTTTACTTCAACAACATTAAACCATGTAAGCAATATAATTACCAACCATAGAAATATATTCATACACAATAACATAATGACACAAGATATGTTGACTAGGGAACCTCTCGATCAAAGAGTAAACCCCGGTGGGAATGATGCCTACAAAAGATACACTAATATGAATATTCCTTGTGAAAGGATGGACTCTGTTAGGAGTCTTATGAAATGCATTCAGTACATATGAATCCCTATTAGGAGATTTTGAATTCCTGTTAAAAGATTCTAACCCTATTAAGAGTTATGGAAGATAGAAGGACCCACTGCCCAAATAGCTTTAGGGTAAGATCACTAGACATACTATCCAAATAATCTTTGTATTACTCAATAGAATAATATGTTACCTCTTCTTTGACTATGCCTAACCGCACTCACTGTTACACTAGATCTCAATTTCAAATCTTTGTACTTCGCATGTCTTCCTTTACAATTTGCTTTTACATTTAGCTCTTTTCTTCACTTCATATTCATACAATACTATCCTCTTCTACATAACAACAAGGAAATTCATTCCTTCCTTTATACCACACTCAAATAATTACAAATGAGTTGGCATACAATTACAAAAAAAAAGTTTCCACACATTACATTAAAATTACACAAAACTCTCAGCTTCCAAATACAATAAATCTTCATTCATGCGACCTCAAAGTTTGCACTATCATCCAAATCACTATCATTGTATCTTCAAATTCCCTTTAGCTATGTCAAACTAGATTCCATCCTGATTAGGAGATATCATCCAATTTTCACAAACCGCTACTTAGGAACACTGCCTAAATAATGCTTCCACCAAAATGCTCATTACTTCCATGAATAAAAGAATTACTATCTGTGCTCTTAACCATAGACATATAACATATCAAAGAGTATATCCTCAACATCACATAGCTCCAACTACAATAACCCATGTGCACTAATTCAAACTCTATCTACTTCTTTGCAAGTCTTTAGAAGATCACTGTGTTGACATCAATGACAATCATAGTCATGAATGCAACAACAATTGCTACAGAATGGCTACCAAACATTTAGCATTAATTCCTAACACAACCATACCAGCATATAGAAAATCATAGGGATAACCATGAGGCTGAGCCCTATCAGATATAGGCCTAGTGATGGGAAGATGCTCCCATATCCATAACTAGAGAATAACTGCACTAGTTGACAAGGATGCACTCTCTCTATAGACTACCTCGTGAAAACCATGATAGAGTTGTGCAAGGATACATGAAACCTAATTGAAGCATCAAGGATGATCAAGTAAATCCTCTAGAATCCTACCCCATCTGACAAAAAAACCACAACCTCACTAGTCGGGAAGAAGAAAGCCACTGATCAGTGCACCAAGTACTGTTGGCAATGTATGAAAGGAAGCAAACTAAGGCCAGGTGATAGTATCATCATTAATAGAGTTGTCCCTAAATACTCATCAGTAGACTATAGAATCATATATGGAATCATAATACACTACCTCTCCTCTATATGGGATACATAGTAATCTATACATGTCCTCAGGTGTGATAGTCATCTCTCCATAAGGAAAATGAAATGTATTGTGGTCGGAGTGCCATTGATCTGCCACTATAGTCAATAAACCATGGTTCAGCTAGAACCATGGAAGGTTAAGAAGGAAAATCAAACCACACAACTCGATCACATGAAACTCAACATCTGTAAGTGTCTAACCTAAATCGATGACCCAAGAAGAAACTGTCTAGATGTACAGAGTAGGAAAGTTTTCCTGTTGGCAAAGCAAAGGAATCATATCAGTATACCATATACAGGAATTATCTCAAGTCAATCAAGTCTATCAAAAGTATCAAGCAATCACACCAAGTACAATTTTTTCATGTCTCCTTGTCTTGAGAATGAAGTAGCAATATCAAATCACATCGATTTTCACACTGATTGATTTATCCTATCAGTATCCTATCCTAATCAGATTGATAAATCACATTTGTTGATAACACTATTCTAATATCCTAATCCATTGTTTTGTTGAACGCAATAGACCTAATCTAATCATTCGACTCGAGCATTGAAAGTCATCAAATTTTTCATTAGACATAATCACGTACAAGTGTGAAATTTTTGTAAAAAAGTCTATAGGCATGATTTTAATCATCCTAGGTGACATTTCTCTTAAGCAATAACAAAAAGTTGATATGCGACATTTTGCAGGTGTTACATGATAGTTTTCATTGCACATGATAGTAAATCAAGCTAGGTGATAATGAAATCTGCCTAGGCGACAATAAATTGTTAGGGTTTCCTACGTGATAAAGTATATGAAAATGGGCATTTTTGACCTAGCTCTATGTGTGAATATCCTATTGTTAGGTGAGAATGAAATTTTCTTAGGTGACATTAAACTATACATTTGCATGAGAGAAAAGCATGGATGTGACAGTAAAAGGGTCTAGGCGACAGTGAAATTTTCCTAGGCATAATTTTGCATATTAAAGGAAATGATGAAATAGGAAATTACAATAAATGCTAATAAATGAGAAATAAATGCAAATAAGGAGTTTGAAATAACTCACTGGGGGTCCATAGTTAGGTGGCCTTGCATATCGCCGAAACCTCTTGAAGCGATGCTCTCGAATAGGGACAACCATCTCAAAATTCACCAAAGATAAAAGTAAAAATGAATAGTAAAACAAGGTTTTTCAACCTATTTAAGCTATTTTGACCTAATTTTGGAAGTGAAAATTGACTTAGACCTATATTGACCTATCAAATGAACTAGGGCATATCATCAAAAAAATTTAAAAATAAAAACATATAGATCAACATCATCAAATTGTACAAATCAGGCAATCAATATGTTTTAATTTCTGAGGGGGCATTAGGGTATTAAATTGAAATTGAAATCAAACATCATTGGAATCAGTGGAACATCAAATTTTTTTGTATCATTATCAGTGGCATATCAGAAGAATATCAGAGGTAGCAAGCATTTCATATCAGAGGCAACAATCAGTGGTAAATCAGTGAATCAACAATCAAGACCTAAAAGTAATTGGGACTCAAAAGAATCTTTGAATCAATGTTCTATGCACATCAATTCAAAGAGGGGCATTTGTAGACATGCAAAAATGGACAAGTGCTTTTAAATTGCAAAAATCAATAAAATGGCTCAAAATCATCAAAATGCACTAATTCAATAAAAAAGGGATCAAATCATTAAAATGGACATAATTAAATCAAGTTGGAAAAAATCAATTAAAATCAAAGGAAAAATCAAATAAGGATGTTAAATAATTAAATCAAAGCTTAAAGGGGTGAAAAAAACTACATAATTGATTTTAATCAATTGATTATATAGTTGTTTAAATCAAAAATCAAAATGAACCTATTACCCTTACATGGCTAAATTTAATTAATTAATTGAATTAATAATTACTAATATCTTTCAACAAAGTTGAGCAACCAATGAGAATTGAGGACAAAAAAACACAAATCACTTAAAAAGAATGAATCTCAATCACTCATTCTAAAGTTTCAATCTCATCCACTCAATCTTGTCCTTCTGTACAAAGCTTTGAGACAAACCTTTAAATTGTCCCCCCATTTATGAACAAAGAAAAGTATTTGACTCAACCAAAGGTAAATCATGATTACTTCACTCCACCTCCTACCCTTGGGAATTTACTATAAATATAAAGCATTTTGAGAGAAATTAATATCTTAGAAATTCATTTGCAAATCATTGTTACTATAGTCAATTGAAGAGAATTCTAAGAGAAGTTAAGAGTATTTAGAGAATTTACATGA